>JAPWLS010000665.1:0-22197 GCA_028551675.1 Tineola bisselliella | reverse complement strand
ATCAAGTCGTATATTTCTATTTTTACTAAGTGCGTTGCGTCCGCAGCATCTTCTTTGTTTGTAGTTAAATAATTCGTTCCTCCGTCAGTTGAACGAGAAACACTGGATGAGAGTTTTTTCTTCTTTTTGGATTGATCGAAGAAATTATCAATGTTGTACTCATCGTTACCATCGTCATTATTGAATCGCTTCTGTGACATTAAGATTAGTTGACTTTCTTCATCGGGATCTGAGCCATAGTAATAATGTTTATACGTATTGACACCACACTCATCGATACCATCATCGTGCTGAAAAAAAGATTTTTTTATTGTAATAAGTCAAAAGTAAATTTTTAAAGGTTATGTAATAGTAATTTAGAAAAACATCTAAATATTCCAACTAAATAATACGTAATATTACATTGCAATATAATTATTAATAATTACATATAAATCAGTTTTTTATAATTATATTAAGGTTTTTTCCTTCGCCAACGTCTAACGACAAATAATCACTTTCACTATAATAATAAAATAGTCTTTTAATATGTCATAACAGAATCATTTTGTTTCCAACCAATTTAAACATGATCTGTAGTCCACGCATAGATCAACATCACGTACCAGGGAAACGTGTATCGAAACCATAAACGTTGAATAATCTTCAAAATTGATTATGTTAAAATATCACGTTATTTTTCACCTTCCCACCTCTAGACATTCAAGGCCTTGGTCATCATTTGACTTAGAAATTTAGATATCGAACATTTACATGTAATTTGTGCACGTGTCGAAAATATTAAATCTAATGAGTTCGATGCACTTCAAATCACATATTCAATATATAAACAACCTTAACAAACAACAACAATGTTAGATAAATTATGCATTAACTATAGGTATACTATACATGATGTGTATGTACAAAGCTGGAATATTTTTTACGAAAGAGGCGTGTAAAGAACGTAGAAGACGACGCTCCATTGTCCGTGCCTATACCCGTGGAACTAAAGACGTGACGCTATAGATATATCTTAGATAAACTATGAATTCTGTATAACAAAATTACATTAATAGCAGCCGGAGATCTTGTGCAAGATTAGAGCACGCGGGCTCACGAATGCGAGGCCACATCTATAATGAGCTGTCATTTGTTTTAAATTCATTAGTTGCAATTGTTCTATGGTAGTTCGAGATGTGACGCGCTATACGGCTAATAACCATCATTGGTGTCTGATCCAAATTATTCATTTTGTCATCTCCATCAAATATATTTGGTTCAAGTGTTCAGATGCAAACTGGGTTAGCTAAACGGCAATTTGAAATTGACTAAAAAAATACACGTATGAGTTTAAAGCTCCACCATCCTAGACTGAAACTTAAAACGATGTGTAGTAGAAACTTAAATTCAGTAATTTATCTTCTAAACTTATTTAGTGACCAACCACAAGCAGTGCACAAAAATCGGAAGGAAACCTAAGCAAGTAACTGACAAAACAAACAGGTTTTGACTTGAAGCACAAAGCTTACATGATGTCATCCACTTAAACGCACTCGTATACTCGTAATGAATTGACGCCCAAATGTAGGGAGTTGTTTGGAATATTCCGTACTGTATCTGAGGTATCTAAACTTGCTTGACAACAATTATTTCCGAACGAGAAATATTATAACAGATGGAAAGACATTGATAGGTAAATAGAAAGTTTTGATTTTAAATGCACAGATACTAGGAATAATCTTGTTATGCTAATGTATAATGAGTAATAAAATAAAATAAATACGAGATGATTCCATCGCAATTGTCAATTGTTTCGCGATTGACAGACTAATTGATGAGATTGTTAATCAGAATGGACCGCATTAATTACCGTCGGTCACGTTTGCGACATTTGTGCTTTTGCCTTTCACGCGGATTAGTTAAGATAACTAGTGCATTTCGTAAATATAACGTTTGTAAGGTCATTTGACTGCTCAGTGCTCACCTGATAATTTTTTACTATAATAACATACAAATATTGCTGTGTTCTTAGTTGTCGCACAAAAAAATCATCTCCTCGACTTTAGTAAACGCTACCTTCAACATCAATAAACTCAAATATACAATATTCCCTTACTATATGAAGCTATAATATTAGCTTAACGAGAGGAAATTAACGAAACAGATGAAGGAGCGAAAAAAAGCGCAAGAAGGGAAAATTGGTAAAATGGTCATATAACAGAACAAATAGTCACTATTTTCAGTTATCCTGGTTCATTGCAACGTTTTATCAACTGAGGAAATTAAAGCTATGAGCAACATTAATCATTTTAACTTCACAATTTCCGTGAACGCAAAAAAAGCAATCATTGGAGCAAGTCGTAGTTTTTTTTTAAATCATCGGAATACGTGCGTAGGAGGAGGAAATTAACCTAATTCTAGAATAGATGTTTCTGGAACATTAATTGTTAATTTTTTGGATGCTAAATGACAATTCCAGTCCTGCTACATTCGTATAGAATGGACTTAGGCTGAAAGAAAGATAAAAAAGGATTAATTAATTTCTAAATAGCACTAAATATGTTATATGCAGCTCTAAAAAGAAACCATGTACATAGTAATATCTACAATCCATTAATATCTTTCATTACTGTGGGCTTATCACGAATTTTAGTCTGGCTTTCGAATCGAGTTCGCTTCAAGCTATTTGTATGGAAATTTGAGCAGCGCCACCGCGTGCGGATTTGGAACTACAATATTTTAGATACTTTTTGTTAATTTTCGAACGTCTCGATCTTTCGTTCATTTGATAGATTGCTGATGTTCGTTAGTCGTTAGTAAAAATTCATGATCCCGATTGCTAACGGATCCGTTTTACTTGTGACAGCTCGACTCGAAAGCCAGACTAAATTTGTGATAAGCCCATTGGTGTTCTAGTCTTCCAGAAATTTCGACTAGTATTATTGTAACTGAAACTGATATAATGGTCGATTAAATTTATATACGTTAAAAAATATATAATTTCTTGAATACACTCCACAATTTCAAACAGCTGTGTACAGCAGCATCATTTAGCTGCGTTTCGTGCTGCATACATACGTACTCGTAAACAATGCATTTACTAGGAAAACACAAAGAAAATAAACGTGACAGTGAATTTCTTATCTATTTATCTACATTATATACTTTAATCTAAGAAAAGTCAGGAGATTGATGTATGCGCGAAAAACATTTCAATAAAACAAAAGAAGAAAGATAAAATTAACACGCAATATAATTGATCGGCTAATGGAAATGATATAATATTTATTAATAGATGATAATAGATGTACCTATATTGGTACAATCACGAATAAAAGTCGTATCGATTTATGAAACGAATCATTTACTTTCAAGTCGACTGTACATTGGTTAATGCCCTAGTTGACACGCGAGGGTCCTCAGTTCGATTCTCCGTCTTGCAATGATGTCAAATTATTTGTGATTTACATTGATATCTCGAAAGCAATAAGAATACGATAGCTGCAAAGCTTTCGAAAAGTCGAAATAATAAACCGTATAACTCTTTTAAAGTAAATAGGTATAGCTACTTATACATACACAATGTTTTAAGTTTGTGTGTTATATAGTATGTTCTTTATTGTTGTCAAATTCCATAATACAGGATGTGACCCTAAGACTAGTTTAGTGTCAGAATATAGTTTATATATATTTAAATAAAATTATAGAAAAAACAACAAGGAACAAACAGAACAAAAGCTTGAGAAGAATGCTATTGTACGTTCTGTTCAAGAATATTCCAGCAAAGAGCAAACATTACAAACCAAAGAGCTTTAGCTTTCTATACCCAATTGTACAATAAGTTATCAAATTATTTACTCAATGTATCGAGTCTAGACTTCGTGGTTATTATTTCTAAGCAGAATTATTGAAACGCGACAATATTTACGAAGATTATCAGGAAAATTACCGCACCGTTTTTATGTTATGTTTATTCAAACGATAATACCGGCTTTCCTCGAAATCATGATAATCGATCTTATTATCATAGATTTAGTTTATTTATTCTGAAGAAATAGCTATTTGAAATGGTAAACACGGTCGTCGACAAGGTTTGTCTTGTTCCGTTTAGTTAGTTAATTTTAAGAAAATATATATACGTAGTAAAACCAAAATTTATATTAAAAATACGTCTTCAAAAAGCTGTAGATATTTTTTTTTTTACAGTAGCATGATACAATTATTACTACAAAGAGATGATTGTTATTGTTTTTTTAGAAGAGATTTCGTATGTCAGTTTGGTTAGACACAGGAAGCAGGCCACACTCTTGAGCCCAGTTACTTCCAAACTAGTCCAGAAATGCGACCATGTAGGTCTCTTCACGATTGTTACTATAGAACAGCAGTTCTCAAACTTTTTTGGCGAAGGAAAAAGCCTAAATATAATTATAAAAAACTGATTTATATATATTTATGAATAATCATATTGCAATGTAATATTACGTAATATTTAGTTGGAATATTTAGATGTAACCTTATAATCTCCCTTTGGTAGGTATTTTTTTAAGTATTTTAGCCCTAGGGTTCCGCAGAACACCACTTTGAGAATGGCTGCTATAGAACAAAGAATATTACTATATTCATTAAACAAACTAGACGAAAAAGCAGATGAGAAGGGAGCGCGACCTTTTCAAATTTCAAATAAGGATAAAAGAAATATAGTGAACACATAGATTTACTTCAAAAAAGAACTCTTACATAATAAAATAATATGCGAGTATACTTTATTTAGGGAAGAGAAGCAAATAATGAAATGTCAACAACTTCAACACCTTTGAACTTTTTAACCAGATATTGTGATAAAAACACAAGTAATATTTGTAAACATTTGGTGTATATCCCTACTAATATTATAAATGTGAATGTGAGTTTGTTTGTTACGTTTTCACGCAACAACTACTTAACCGATCATCATGAAACTTTGTACACATATTTTTGGAGGTACTAGAAGTAATATAGGATACTTTTTATTAAAAACAAATTATTTTTTTACTATAGTTTCCAACTGACTATAGTTTCAGCTGTTTGGAATCATATTGCTTCATTTCTATTGAAATGATCTCTGATACTTATTTAATGACATAAATGCGAGCGAAGCCGCAGGTAAAAGCTAGTACGGAATATATTCATTTAACATAATGAAGACATAAAACCGAATATCAAAACCAAAATTCCTTTGAAAACAGCTAAGAATTTACACAGAAATATATGCTTTATTTTTACTATAATAATACTTTATTTGTAAAGTAAAAAACAATATAGATTAGCTTAGGATAAGATAGTACTTACGCAACAACCAATGAAAACATACAAAACCAAAACAATTAAGGTTATCTTTTGTTATATTATATTATTACAAAAATATATATTTAATTGTAACTAGTTTTTTCAAGTTTTTATATCATTTTTATAACATTGTCAACATAATTTTATAATGTTAGATTTTAATGAATTATCAACACGCAGTTTATCATTGATTTATATCCTTTCTTATATAAAGATACTCAGGTCCTTTTGGGGTAAACAGATAACAAGCAGAGGTAGATCTTAAACACTTAAGTAAATTTAAAAAAAATCTCATTAACAAATGTTAACAGTATAATATACTTTTTTATAACAATTACGATATAATTTTTTTATTTATTTAGCTAGAGTAGTAACTGAGGTTACTCACAAGCGTCATTTAATTAATCAAAAACCTTTATGCGAATTACAATAGTGTTTATTTTAATTATTTTCAACTCATCATCTCGAAATGGCGAACATAACATTGCTTTTTAAATAATATAAAATGCTTTCCTCTACAAAACAGATAAGATACATTAAAATTGTTATTTAACTATACAATAATGACGTAAAGGTAACTAATTAACATAAAACTAAGCTGTATTTATTGCGAGTGAATTAAGGTTTAATTTCGAAAAACATTACACGACCTACGAACTTAAGAGTATAATAAACAACCGCCTAATTGCTAAAACAAATGCGATAACACTTTCTAGTGCAATAAATAATTTAAATTAACGCACACATTGTTGCGGAAGTGGCAACTTGGGGCCTTGACCCGTCAGATAAATAGGTTCAATTAACGTTAAGATTATAGCGCATTTTACTTAAACCAATATTCATTTATACAGCATTCAGCTAAATCGCAGTTATACAAATAAATCGTGCACTAACATTATAATAACTCATACAAATAGACCAGCACCTAAGTTCGCTCCGGAGACGACAGTCCCTTTCTTTTCTATTCCTGCATACTATCCGCCAGCCAGCATTTTATAACGCACACTTGACTATAAGGATCTTTCTCCATGGTCTTTAACATTATATTCAAGTAGAACGATTAACTAATTTACTTAGCATCAAAAAGGCAAGTACGAATGGTTTCTACGTCAAAAAATGTATACACTTTCTTTAGTGTAGGTTCCAATTAAACATAGATTACTCTTTCTCCCTCATCCTCGCATTCCATCTCTTTCACACACGATCCCTCTTCCCTAATCCCGCATAAATATAGTTGTAGTGTTATTATTATTACTATCCTATATATCTAGTTCATCGTATATATTCTTTTATGTAGACACAATTTGTAATTTAAGTCGCGAGCGAACAAGCGGCTTCCACTTTGTATGCTCAAGGCGTAGAGGTTCCAGAAGCAAGCGTGAGAATCGATATACATAAATATCCATAATAAGCAATTGAAAAAATACATTTGCCTGAAACCTATAAACCGAACAAAAGCAACATAAAAGTAACTCACAAATTATTTTCCTTCCACGAACCTCATTTGGCGAAATTTCACCAGAAAAGCAATGAATAAAAATTGGAAAACACTCACGAATTATACCTGTCATAATCTATAAACTGACAAATTTTTGATAAATAAACAAGGCTTCAGGACTAATATAGATAGACAAAGGTAAAAATAATTTTATACGAAGGTGAAATAATAAAAGATATAATTTATAAAAAGATAAACAAACTATTAGTAATCCACAGGCTCTGCCTACCTTAAAGTGACCCCGAGCCGAGTGTAATATCTACACAATCATAGCTGCTTAAAATACGTAAAAAGTAATAAATACTATTGATGTAATTGTCTAAGGCTTAGTTAGTTATTGGCAGATGAATGGGGTTCAAATCCTATGGGTATAAACATACATTACAAATTTTGTTCGGAAGTTTTAGTTTCATCGTAACTTGTTATACCTACAACTTATTTAATCTTATCTATTTATATAGATCTCAAAATAGATTCATATTCGCAAATTCATCCATGCAAGATTCTGTCGTACTAATGCGGGAAGCCATGGCCCCTTGAACCGTATAGTTAAAATTCATAATAATAATTTTAAGGATCTTGACATATTTAATTGTTCTCTTGCCTCAATTAAAAATCACAAAATTTGAATTGAATAATTTGTAATCCTATTATTTAATTTTGACATTTGAATGACTGTATTTTTTATTTGATTTGATTGTTATTTTGATTTAATTAATGAATGATTGTATTTTTGTTTCTTTTTTGCTTTAATTGTAAATAGTTTTGTAATGTTAGTGCATGCTGTGTTCACTATGCATAGGGCCTACAATCTGATTATTATAATTCTTAGTACGATGTTAATTCCTAGTCTAATTGTAGAGCCCTGTTTGAGGACCCAATATATAAATAAATAAAAAATTAATTTGAGAGTCGATTGGTAGGATGTTGTCTGAACGTATTGATTAGTGGTTCACGCTACCACGCTCGATTGATATGCCCTAGTTGTTCTGTTAAGACAAATGCTATCAATTACAATTTGGTTAGATTAGAAATTAATAAACATTCTTTACAAGGAGCTCTGATTCATAACAGCGCACAATGTCAAGGTTAAACAATAACGTTTCTATTACATAACTATAACAGTGCTAAAACACGCACGCACACAAACTCAGTCGAATGATTCACATGAAAACTGTTCACTTTATTTGCATTTACACATACAATTCACAAAATTGTTTTTGAATAACATCCTTAAAACAATGACAGATGCCCGTACGTGTTTTGGTTCGTTTGTAATAAACAACAATAGCATACAAAAAAAACATAGCCAGAGGCATCCGACTCAGGCAGGCAGGGGAAGCAGTTATATGTAAAAACATAAATAATAATAATAATTTGTATACAAATACCCGCATTATTTACATTTACCATTTATGTATGTATCTATATCAGTGATTCTCAACCACTGTTAAAAGTGTGCCGTCAAATTTTAGATATATAATAAAGTTAATATTATTAAATAATATGATTTTTAAAAAATGAAACTTATTCTTTTCTTTGTTTGCCGCCAAATTTTGAAATCGTTAAGTGTACCGCAACAAAAAAAAAAAGGTCGAGTATCACTGATCTATATAAATGCCTATAGTTTTAGTGACGTCTAGCGTTTCTTACGAGCACATGTTAGATTTATTGCGACCACGAATGCAATACGAAATATCTTTTAAATTAATCACGCTTGATGACAGAGCCTATATATATAAGCATATTGTGTCTAAAGCCCTTATAGATGAAGGAAACTAAGCGATCCGACTACTAAATAGTTGTAAATAAGAAGAATATGGAACGCAACAATAAACAAACAAAATATGACCTTGTAACGTATAAGATTCACACAAGTTTTCTACCAAAATATGATAGTATAAAACAGCGGTTCTCAAACTTTTTTGGCGAAGGAAAAAGCCTTAATATAATTATAAAAAACTGATTTATATGTATTTATGAATAATCATATTGCAATGTAATATTACGTAATATTTAGTTGGAATATTTAGATGTAACCTTATAATCTCCCTTTGGTAGGTATTTTTTGCAGTATTTTAGCCCTAGGGTTCCGCGGAACACCACTTTGAGAATGGCTGGTATAAAATATTAATATACTAAAGTGGCAACGTACATAATTACATTTTCATAATAAATAAACGGAATAAATTAATTAGAACTTCAAAAAAAAAAAATTAAAAAAAAAGGAATTGTTTGTATTGCAATATGAATAGCTTCAACAAACTATAAGTTTATCTTCAGAAAAATCTTATAGTAGCTTATTTTGACTTCACCTTTAATAAAATAAATTTTTACAACACACTTATAACAATCCAATTCTAAACTTTAATATAAATCTAAAAGAAGAAAACATTCCACTTTTTTTTTCAAAATTATTTACTCAACTCTCAGAAATAAACGATAGCGTAGACTTTTAGCAGGATGGCGAGCGAAGTGACGGACATTCGAATGTATAAATTTCGCGAACGATAAGATAAATATTGATAAACTTATTACGCAGTTAATATATTACCGAGTTCATAGCAAATACATAACATACGAGTACATACATATTATTGATAAGCGTGAGGCCACTGATTAACATTGATTGATTCGCTTTTTTCTATAACCATTGAGATGAGGCTGTATTTTATGTAATACTAGCAGTTGCCCGCGACTACGTCTGCGTAATAATGAAGATATAAAGTACCATGAAGTTTAATGATGTTTCATATTTCGGTCAACAGAAAATGCCTAACACACCCCTATCGCAAAATCCGTTCTTAGCTATCTACTAACTGTAAAACTACCTCTCTGCCAAATTTCATCTTTGTACGTCAAGCGGTTTTTGAGATTTTTATGGTATAAATATACTATTGCATATTTTAACATGAAAAAGCAGTTATTGTGACATAACTGTAATAATTAGACATATGGTGTCGCACACTTTTTTCGTAGATATTGATGTCCTCTATAAAACTGTAGTACATCACTTTGTTCTATTGTCAATAATTTCCGCAAGGTAGGCAATATAATGATTTTTTCACTTTGGGTTACATTATTGAAGTTTTCATATGGATCCCAAACGTTTTTGAAAATATTCTATAGCCTATGTTTATCAGGGATAATGTAGGATTCTAATGGTGGAAGAATTTTTCAAATCGGTCCAGTAGTTTCTGAGCCTATTCAATACATACAAACAATCAAATATTTCCTCTTTATTATATTAGTAATAGATTTACATGAATTAAACAACATTACAGTATAAATGAAATAAAAATTACAATAATAAGTATTATTGAAATAACAGAAACATTTGATTAGTATGGAATAAGGCTGGTGTCCGAGAGGGAGAGTGGAGAAAGCGAAGGGAGTAATAGAGAGGGGATAGCGAGAAGAGAAAGACACAGAGAAAAGTCTTTTCGCAAACATGATTCTACTAATTAAAAAAACTTTATACAATTTAACAGTGAGTTTACTTACTAACTGTGAAGATTTCGAAACCTTGATTTAAGTTAAATTAAAGAATCTCAACAATAAGAAAACATAATCTGTTTTAAAATAACAAAATATTTTTCGTATAATAAAGTATAATTTAGTTTTCATCCAAAAATGTTTCGAGATACAAAGCTTCGCCCCGAAATTGGATTTAATAGCCCAAAATCTAAATAGGTCACTTCAAGATTGTGTACGTGTAGCAGCTGACAACCAGCGGGGGTCATTGCCCTCTAGATAGAAACGGGAACGACGACCCTTCTCGAACCTACCCTTAAACTGAAGCAGGTAGATTTTGGGGAGTATTTTCAAATAACGCTACCTACTTAATAACATCAAAAGCTCTTTCCCAAATATCCTAGTTACAAATTGAATCATATATTAGTGGCTTGTTGCTACTTCATAAACCTACTTAGTGTATTTATATTTTTTAAATTCTATTGTTTTTATTAAATCTCTACTAATGTTATAAATGTGAATGCGAGTTTGTTTGTTACGTTTTCACGCATCAACCACTCAACCGATCATCATGAAACTTTGTACACATATTTTTGGAGGTAGGCACTAGAAATAACATAGGATACTTTTTATTTAAAAAAAAATATTTTTGCTATAGTTTCCAATTGACTATAGTTAGTATGATCTCTGATACTTATTTAATGATTTAAATGCGAGCGATGCCGCGGGTATTATATATTTTTCAATTGTTTTTTTTCGTTTATATTGTTACCGGTCTCACTTAATTTTCTTAATAGTATTACCGCACTTGACTGATTTTACGTCAGAAATCTACCTTACGCTGATCCCAAAACGACTGGACTAACAACCGTCATTAGCGAGTCGTAATGATGTAAAACAATTCAAAAACGTATTCAAGAGAAACAAAATCAAGTTAACTATTAATAATCTAAACAGTTAAAAGATAGTTAAGAAGCGTTAACGACTCGGCCGTGTCTCGCTGTGTTGATTAGTGCGTAATACGTTGTAAACAGTAAACAGGCGCGCGCTCTTTGAGGCACGTAGGCAGGTCTCGGGGATTTAGCCCTGTGGACGAGTCTCGCTTTAACCTTTGTAATGTAAAGTTTAGACGTATTGAGCTCGGAATCATTTAGATCAGCCATTTTCAAAGTGTGTACCAAAGAGAGATTATAAGGTTACAACTAAATATTACATTGCAATATGATTATTCATAAATACATATAAATCAGTTTTTTATAATTATATTAAGGCTTTTTCCTTCGCCAAAAAAGTTTGAGAACCGCTGATTTAGATAAATATAAATTTTAATTGGAAAACAAATATATTAATTGTAACACTTATTATGGTGGAACAAGATAAAAGACGATCTTTAACTGAGTTTTACATAACTAAGGCAATTTTTCATACAAGTCCACTTAGCTATGTGAACAAAGCACACTAGAGCGTTTGAGTATTTGGCTGTATGCCGCATAGTTTCTTATATTGCAAACAAATAAAAAATATATATAAGAAATGCCTGAATTAATGCACAATTTTGCAAGAGAAATCGTAAGACAAAGTATCAGAGATCATTTCAATAGAAATGAATCAATATGATTCCAAACAACTGAAACTATAGTCAGTTGGAAACTATAGTAAAAAATAATATATTTTAAAAAATAAAAAGTATCCTATGTTACTTCTAGTACCTCCAAAAATATGTGTACAAAGTTTAATGATGATCGGTTAAGTAGTTGTTGCGTGAAAACGTAACAAACAAACTCACATTCACATTTACAATATTAGTAGGGATGTATTAATTAACAAGAAAACTAGATTGTGCGTTATTTAAGGTAATACAGTGATTTTCCTTCATCTGTTGCTAATGATTTATGACTTGTCAATATTTAGAAAAACAACTAAAAATAGATTTAATTTATGTATGTATACCAAATATTGTATATTTGTGTATGGCAAATATTTTTTCTTTATATTCCTCCTATTGTTAGACGAAGGTCAATAAACGAGGTTAGTTACACATCTATTCAAAACAGTGGAATTACAATTAGAAATAAAAAAGTCACCATGGCTATGTCGATTTAGATATTGGTGACAATGCGTTTAAAGAAACCTCGCTTATAGAAAGAGAAAACCGGTAGCAGGTATTAAGATAATTAATTACAAGCCGTTTAAAATACAGCTATAGTTACTATATAAATCATTCAATCAATCAATAAAATCATTGATTGTAGTTAATAAAAAATATTCTGGTAGGCTATATTTTTATATACCTAATCAAACAAATATGCGTGCATAATAGTTTCCAAGGTGACGTCATGAAATTTGTGATTTAACAGAAAAACAACGTAAGTATAATTCATTTGTTTTATTGGTCTCTAGAGATGCATTCACTACTAACCATAATAGTTAAGAAACTAAAAAAACGTACTTGTGATTATTTGAACAACTCTGTATATATAATCAAATAAAACTAAAGTGAAACTGAACGTGAAACTCAAGTATTGTATATTTAGCTCGCTTTATTTTTAAACTATTAAGTAACTTAAGTTTGTTTCTATAGGCGATCGGTTTGTTTATAGAATAATGAAAGAAAGTATCTGACCTTGGTCGGTGCACGTTATAAACAAAGATGTTAATAATCTAAATTTAGCCGATTATGCCTTCTTGGATGATACGTTTTTGGCAACCCGACGCAAAACAAGTCTGGATCAAAATAAGTGCAAACGACCGGCAGTCATCGGTTTTCATACACTTTTTTTCTAATTAATATACTGACATTGTTTTGTTAAGATATTTTACTTGAACTGGTTTAAACCGGTTCTATGCAGAGATTCAAAAAGGCAAATAAAATCGAAATTATCCAAAGTAAGCCGTATAATGTTTTAAATTAGTTAGTTTTTAAGTTAGTTAGTAGACAACCATATAATACAAATTCAATGATTAATAACTATTAATAACATCCTCTTTTGCGCAGTTGTCAGTAAGCCGGTCGTCTATCATTCAGAAGTCCAGGATTTGATTTCCGCTTGAAACAGATATACTGATATATTATAAATGTTATTTGTTTCAGATCTGGGTGTTCATATGTGTGTATTGCCCTTGTTCTGACACCCATAACACAGTGTATCTTAGTTTGAGGTCAAGGCTACATTTGTATATCTATATTTATTACTATGCATTTAAAGCAATAAAGAAGATCATGTCATCAGTTAAAACGTAAATATATTCAAGAGCGATAAAACTTGGTCCTTCCAGCCGGATTGATCCTTTTGAATTTTCTTACTAAGTTAATAAGTAACATCTTTATAGGTCATTAATACGTGACTCGAATCACTGTCGTATTCTTATTATCTATGTTTATAATTATAGTGTGTACACGTATGTTCTGACGTTAACATGGTGCGATCGCACGCAAATACGTTTGGCTTGGATTTGTTGACTCAGATTCCTTTAGGTTATGTTTTGTTACTAGATAATGATATGTAAACATAGTTTCATATTTTGAAGTGTCGTTTTGAGCTATTCATAGCTATTGTTTATATTATAAGCTTTTATGATTGAAAGCGGTCTGTTTACTAATATTAAACATTTACCACGGCCGGTCATTCTGGTTTGTTGGGTTTAATTTTAAGTCCAATCAAAATTATTCGCTTCAAATATAATAACCTATTCACTCATATAACGCCTCTTTAAATTTATTTATTCAAGGGACATTGTTTAATTTCTCAGAGTAAATTCAGCAAATTACGTACAAAATAAAAGGTTTATAAAGTTAGTTAAGTGGAATTTAAATTAAGAAACCAGAATTTTAATACTAAAACAATGTAATTAATAAGTAATTATGTAACAATTGTAACTCGATATATTTGTTATGTGATCTCGTTTTAGGGCCATCGTCTGTTTACACTTTTTATCTTACACATTACAATGTCAAATGATTTAAACAAATACAGGGTGTTATTCATTTCAAGGTTTCTACTATTTTTGTCTTAACACTTCCTCTGTGTAATTTTGACAGTATTTATTTACAATTTTACGTTATCAACTCTAGATAACAGTGAACGAGTATTGTTAAATAAACATTTGCGTTTATTTGTATCATTATAGTTCGATATTTCGATAGCTTTGCAGCCATCGTCGTCAAATGTCAGATTAAGAAAAAAATTGTCTTTTAATTAACCGAAAGCTCCCTAAGTGTAAAGCTCGTGTAAAGTAAATATGATTTTGGGATAGTAAATGTACATAAATTGCAAATGCCAAAACATCATCTTGTAATAAGAAAACAATATAAATACAAAGACGAATCGCTGACAAGGCGAAAAGATACATTTCAACACATAACAACAATTTAATTTCTCACGCAAGACTTTTTTTATATCATTTATATTTCTTTAATGCGTTTCGAAATAACTATGTAATTGTGTTGCTATTTATATGGTTTTTACTGTAGCGTAAACTAACACTTGGTCTGAATTCGTGGGAAGAGTGTCACCATACAATGTCATCACGTGTGCTTTACTGTGTATACGAAAACTATGCTCACAAACTATCACGCATGCCACTGTGTGCTTTTCACTTTGTATTTTATCATCAATCAGAAATAAACGCAAATAATCTGTATTATTATCCTCATTAAACCGTTGTTAATATAATTTTACAGATACAGTCATCCCCCCTATTACACGGTACACTTATAACGCGAATTAATGTCCCTTGGATAACATGTATTTTGCCCCATACAACGTGAGGATTTCACATGAGATATTTATATTCAATTCAATTCATAATCAATTTTGCGTTTGTTTTAACATATAGTATATCGTTCATAACATAGTTCTTTCTCGATATTAGATTTAAACCCCCTTTGAAAAGATAAGGTAAATGTGAATAACTTATACAACGCGTTTTCCTATAACGCGGAATCAATCGATCGTGTTATAGGAGGGTTTACTGTAATGCGAGAAGTCAGCGAGAAGCTATTCGCTATTACCGTCTTAACATAAAATGAAATACTTTGTAAAAAAGACAATTGACAACCACAGTTTTCAAATATCACATAAGACATCAGTAACATGTCCAATCTAAACATAAATAAGTCTACAAAACAAAACTTAAAAATTAAAAACACATGTTTAACTTTCTCATTAGATACAAATAAACTACACGTAACTAATGGGTAACATCTTTTATATGGTTGTAATTTTGAAAATTTGTACGTTCTTTAATATATTTTACCAAAAATCCACGTGATTTTTTTGAGAAAGTTGCTAATATTTAGCTCCACTCTTTATTTATAAAAGGAAGATCTTCCTGTAAGACACGACCGCGTCCAGACCCTAAAACCTAGCCAACGGTGGCTAGTCAATCCAGGTATATATGTTAATTTTTAACAATGTTACCTACATGCATATGAGTTACATTTTAGACAGCGACATCTGTGAGCGGGTGACGGTCTCGCCATATGATAAATAATAAACAAATAAACCTTAGAGCAGCCATTCTCAGTGTGTTCCGCGGAACCCTAGGGCTAAAATACTGCAAAAAATACCTACCAAAGGGAGATTATAAGGTTACATCTAAATATTCCAACTAAATATTACGTAATATATAAAAATATGATTATAATTTTTTATAATTATATTTAGGCTTTTTCCTTCGCCAAAAAAGTTTGAGAACCGCTGCCTTAGAGTATATGCATTTAACTCAATTAGAATTCCCGAGGTGTTTCTACTGAGTTCGAAATTGATAAAAAAAAACTTTTGTGAGCTATTCAACTGTGAACTAATAACACAATATATTAATTTCCTATAAATATCGTATTAACAAAACAATACGCAAATATGTCACATTTACCGCTGACTTGACAAAATACATTGTTTATCTGAGATAAGTATATTTACACGTGTTTTTCGGGAATACTATTATTATGTATTATGTACATTATATAATTACACATGAATGATAATTGAACACAAACAATTGTCAATCTCACACCATTGTGATACGTGATTAAAAACATCCTGAATAAAACAAATTGCTTTCTCAGAAGGTCAATTAAAAAAAGATCAATTACATTGTTATGACATTATTATGTATTCTTACAGTTATTTAGAATGATCAATCGATCATTTTTAATATATGTTGTAGTTTAAATGAACACCACACGGACTAATTTATATAAATCAACTTATAACTAAGCCTTTTTAGGAAACACGATTTAAATCCTCAACGAAATCAATAGTTATTTAACACTAGATTTAACAGCTTAAATATATATATTTCTACAAAAACCAAAAAAGTATATATTTGTTACAAATATACCTATATAAAATAATATAAAATTCATAAAACTAATTCTTCTGTTATAAATTAAAGAAGATTAGAAGAATTTAAAAAAATGTTACACGCAGTAAGAATTTTAATTTGATCTTGCAAGACCAGTCATTTTGACTGGTCTGGTAAATCTAGTGTTAATATTTATCTGTTGAAGAACTTACACAGATTTCAGTTGGTCTAACTATAATTCAAAAGCAGGTATTTTAAAGTTCTATAAAACATATTAACCATATTAATATAATCTTAGAGTCTGCAAATAAATGATCTTCACGATGCCGGCTGTGTTATCTTCGGTTACTTCCAAATACTCAACTCGGACGTCGGATAACCAATCCAACAACCATAACGAATCCGCCAGTCCACCACTCATTAAAGTGGAAAATAAAACAAAAAAGCAAATAGTAACAAAACAAAAAATAAACATCACTATCTAATTTTCTATTTTATTAAAAGCTATAAATAAACATAATCATTATGTCATGCGAGCACATCTAATATTTTTTATCGTTTTGTTATCACGTTATGATTACCTATATTTTATTTATTCTATTGCAACAAATATGATAAGTGTATGATATATGCTCTATGAACAAACAGTTATATTATTGATAAATATTAAAAAAAAAATAGGTACAAGATGTTCAGAAAAACAAAAACGCCACGATGATATATTACATTATTTAATATATGTATAATTTGTCTCTGCCATATCCGACTTGGTGAACAAGTGAGTGACTGAGCTATTTACTTCTTCTGTTTAATAACATCAGATGTCTATAAAGACAATTCTGAACTACTTATTTACACTATATAAAAGGCGTCAGATTATGCCTGCCTATCCTATTAAAATCTTGAGCAATGTTAATTAGTAAATTGAAAGAAATTAAATGAAGTAATGTATGAAAAGAAAGGTCACATTTGTTCCGTTTATTAAAATTAGTTATACATATACATTGGAATGTTATTACATGTAATATTGAATTTCAGTGAGTCATTTGTATAAAATATTTACCTAGAAAATCTTAGACTATTAATAATACGGATATGATTTGACTAATTTTTTTTTATTTTATTTTTTTATTTTTATGTATTTCTGTAATTTTATCAGAAGTGTAGTATCTATCCCTTTATCACCTTGAGCATGCCGTCCTATCCTATAATTAAAATTTCATTTAGTTTATATAACAGAAGTCCTTTTTATAATATGTAGTTTTAATGTAATTTTGTAGGTAGGCTTTATAAATAAATAAATAAAAATTTAAAAGTCTTTACGTGGCTTACTGTTTAATAGTACTTTTAATCTATCGATAGTTTAGCGATCATGCTCGCGACTATACTACATATTAAGTAAATGGACTCTTAAAAATAGCCAATAAGTTAACTATGATCTTTACACTATTTTGTATTTCTTTTTATTGTAACATCAAGTTAAACACGAAGCACGTACATAGAAGCAAAAAAGACATTATTCTTAAAGAAATCCAGTTCGATTCTATTTTTTCTTTTGTTTTAATCACTTCTTAGAAATAGTACATAGATACAAAAATAGTAGCATATACAAAGATAGATAGCAATGTAAACACTTGAGTTTACAAAAACATCGCACACGCAAATCGTGAAATTGTAAAAAAGTTAACGATTTATATCAATGGCAATAAACTCGATTCATTAAAACACAAATTCTGTTTCCATTGTAGGTTTATATTTATTTCAACAAACACCAACCGTATTGTATATATAGTAGTCCTAATTGATATTAGCTTCCAATTATAATATGACTCAATTTTAAAACTAGTCTCAATTCTGTAATAATTAAAAAAAAATCAAACACAAAAAACAGTGTGCTAATAAAAAACCCGTTTCAGTAATATACGAAGAGTTCAAAACAATGGAAACAGATTAAAGATCACAATTTCTATCAGCCACATAGATCGGTTGCGGAATAGCTAGTTAGCTGGCAAGGGTCCAGCGCCTTTCGCCAGGTCATTCTTGCAAGAAAGTTGGCTGGAGCACATTGACGTAATGCTGGGCTGTAATCAAAAGCCACGTGGCGAATGGAGAACTCCCAATGTCAGAAATAATCCTGGCAAACGCGATGACAGATAAAAGTAACACCAAACTTATGTTTTAGCATTTCAGTCGAAAGCGACGAATAATCTTCTTTTTTTTAGAACTGAATACTGAGCTTACATTTTAGTATCAGTAACTATACGACAAACAAATCTTGTCATGATTGACAGCAAACACTGAAACTTTATCAATAGAAAATGTATATATGTATAAATACAGTTCGTAGATATTGATTTTTAGGTTTTGTTGTAAATGTAGGTATATGTTGAACATTTTTTAAGCAATATATCTTTTACTAAATGGAACAGATCTTTTAAAATAAGTACGTAAAAAAGGAATTCACCAAAGTTTATTAATAGATAATTTTGTACATAAAATAGCAAGGGCCCCGGTTACTGAACTAAAGCACTAATAACTAACTAATTCGCATTAGTCCGCTGGGCTAATAACGAAATATAACAACCTGAAGTTTTCTCTAGTATATTTAAACTCAAATCTCTATTTTTTTATGTTACTATAAGAGGTCTATTAGGCAATATAAAAATGTTCTAAAGTTTATACAAAAAGTTGAAATTTTTAAAAGGATAGATAAAATTCCAGCAAACGTGAATGACATTGGACAAATCAAATAAAGGGACTGTTTGTTCGCTTATCGCCATCGCGTGAGTTTATTGCGTTCATTTAATTGTGTAAGTACCATGGTAGGTGAACGTTTTTATAGTTACACTTATATATAAATTGTTAGCTGGAACATAATTATAAAATTACATATTATTCTTTAGTAGAATTAACATCAGTTATATTAGAATTACTTGAAACCAAAAAACAACTGCATCGTATTACAAATATTTAGATACATTTGTACCGATATAGGATTAAAGTCAGACACGTGACTGTCAAGTAATGGGTATTTAAAAAACTACTTGAGATTAAATATTGACATGTTCTTTTACGAATAGCTGTCATAAATTAAATAACACAGCAATACAAGTATTGCGCAGTTTATCGTATTTTTAGTAGAGGAAAAATAACAATTATTTTAAATTTAGGTACAATCTAAATACTAGGTTTCACATCAACAAAGTCATTAAGGTCAATATTAGGTATGTTAAATTTATATATGTATATAATGTATTATACACATTAATATATATTTGACGTATTTGTATTAGAAAAGTGCATGTATATTGTATATATTCAAACATCTTAAACTACTAACTACTTGACATGAACAACAAGAAAATCGTCAATTATAGCCTGTGCATGAAATAATTAACAAAAAAAAAACAGATGAATTTTTAATTTAGAGGAAAAAAGTAAATAACAATCCATTAATTATGGATGACAAAAATAATAATTAGGTTAAATTCACGAAACAACAATTTGTAAATAGTATGGGTATCGTCGAATCAAGAACAAACCGGAATAAATATTTACCATATTATTTATTATAAATAATCGAACACGAGAACTCCCACATAACAAACAAACTATCGCACCAACCATTACGGCATTGAGGTCAACAACTTAAAATAATTCAATTTTGTTTAATTGAATATACAGGCAGTCCTCGTTTTACGGCGTTTCGTTTTACGTCGCGGAAACGTGTCTCGTTTTACGTCGTTTCGTTTTGCGTCACTATTCCTCGGCACCTAAGATGACGTAAAACCGAGGATTGCCTGTAACAAGTATTACTTCTTAATATTTTTCATTCCTTATGATTTTGATCCAATATACAGTCCAAACTTAATAATACGAATCAAATGTTTTATAATTACATACTAAACCGTAACGTATGTTTCTACGTATACGAGAATCTCAGATCTCGAAAACTAGTGCAGATAATTTCACCAATTAATAGATTCATTTACCAGGAATAATCGGTACAGTAATAATTATCGGAGACGAAC
Source organism: Tineola bisselliella (assembly GCA_028551675.1). NCBI lineage: Eukaryota > Metazoa > Arthropoda > Insecta > Lepidoptera > Tineidae > Tineola > Tineola bisselliella. The sequence continues at coordinate 1,581 of JAPWLS010000665.1, read as the reverse complement.
TATAGTAGCGATTCTAATTGAAATTCTTAGATAACATTCTTAATAGAATAATCTAAACTACAAATTATACATTTAAATTACATTGAAAGCAAATAAATAATTTATAGAACTGAGCAGAAAAACAATGAATATTTAAATAAATATAGAAACTCTTTTCGCTTTCTCCTCTTTTGTCCTCTCGTGTCCTCTTAATTCTGTTTTTTAGAATTACGTTGTTTTTTCCAATTTATAAATACGTTACTGTTTACTTAATTTTTAAAGACGCAGTACCGAAATATGAAAAACTAAAAGTTTCCCATAATATGATACTTCGACCTTGACTAAATGACCAACATAATAAAGCGGCGCGAATACGATTGAACCATCGCGATTGTCAATTGTTTTTTGTTGAAAATTGACCATTTAAAAAGGTTAATCAAAGCGATTGACAATAGATTAATGACTTTAAACGATCAATTAGAATCAATTTAATAACAAAAACATAGATTAAATTTTAATAATTGTGCGTACGTTTTGAAGAAAAATAAACTAATCTTCAATGGTCTACAAATAATCTTTATTTGTAACTAAAATAAATCTAGATAAGTCTAAAATACACCTTAGACGAGCATTACATAATGTTAACAATTTTGGATGTATTACTGCGCAGTTTCATCCCGCTATTTTGGGTCGGCAACTGAGAATATCACGCCCGTTTCACATGTGCCTTTTTATTTCCATATGTTTTGCGATAATACGAATTAGCACTTGCATACACATAGCTATATGTATAGACGGGTTTATTGTAATTACGATTATAATATTACATTTATTTTACACGTACAAATTAATGATTATATTTAGCCGTTAAAGTTGCGTGTTTCCTGATAATAATAATAAAATTGTTACTTAAAGTATAATATATGAGTCACCGCGATATAATTATAGATTTAAATTTAGATTAAAGCTTTTTTTTTGTAATCCAAATTATTTCTAACAACTCACAACAATCAATACTAAACGTATTTGAAATGAAACCGAAATAGAAGACGAATAAATATTTTTTTTGGAAATAATATTCAATAAAGAATTATTACTATTAAATAACACTAGAAACTTCACTATTCATTATATTTATTTTGATAGAAAGTCACAACAGAATTACTCATAGGAGACAGTCTCATTGCATAATAAATCTGTTTACATGCAGAGGCGCCAAACAAAAAACCAACGTCTAACATAGCATCGGGTCAGGGGGCTACTCAGGCATATCCCACTTCTGTAGCTTACGTGAATTTTGACATGTAAGCCCGTAAAAAGTCTTGTCAAATGTCCGTGAAATAAGCATTGAGTTGCTTATCCGTCGTAACGTCGCTGTCAAATCCGAAATTTCGTGAATGATTACGGGTCCGTAAGTGTTCCTGAGTAGGAAACGTCCGTATTTTCGTCCGTAGTTCGTGCGCCTGAGTAGCCCCCCAGATGTAAATTAAATTTGCGCGCGAAAAAAAAGTGTGACTAATTTGCTCCTAATATTTAATTACATAATGTACAAAAATAGTGTATTTAAGGATAAAATGTAATTAGTATTCAAAAGTTCTTGCA
>JAPWLS010001923.1:0-73028 GCA_028551675.1 Tineola bisselliella | reverse complement strand
ATCGAATCAGATGAGCATTCACAACATTTAACTCCTGAAGAACAAAGATGTGAAGAAATATATATGAACACAACAAAAAGAGATGATTCGTTACATTGTTCGTTTGCCGTTCCGCCACACAAATCCCATGACGAGATTTGGTAACTCTTGCGACATTGCTGTTCGCCGTTTTAATTTGTTAGAAAGAAAATTATCAAAAAGTCCTACGTTAAAGCAGCAATATTCAGAGGTGATGCAAGAATATATAAGGCTGGGTCATATGGAATTAGTTCCACCAGAACAACGGAATGCAACGGGCGCGGTTTATTTGCCTCATCACGCTGTAATTAGGGAAGATAAGATCACAACTAAAGTCAGAGTAGTGTTTGATGCCTCCTGTCTGGATTCAAGTGGTGTATCTTTAAACAGCGAACTCATGGTCGGCCCAACTATACAGTCCGATTTGAGGCACATTATAATGCGATGGCGTCTTCACCCAATATGTCTGGTAGCAGACATAGTCAAAATGTACAGACAAATCAAGGTGACTCAGGAAGATGCCGATTTTCAGAGAATCATATGGCGCGACGAAGCTGGTAAAATTCAACATTATAAAATGGTACGTGTCACGTTTGGTACAGCTTCAGCACCATATCTTGCTGTCAGGACATTACAGCAACTAGCTCGAGATGAAAATGAATCATTTCCTAAAGCTGCTAAAGTGGTTTTGCGAGATTTTTATGTAGATGATATGATGACAGGTTGTCAAACTGTCGCTGAAGGTTTAGATCTTTTTACGGATCTTACAAAGTTAATGAGTAGTGGATGTTTCGAACTTCAGAAATGGATGAGTAATGATGAACAATTGTTAAAGAAAATTGATGACAAGATGAAGGAACCAAAAGATAAGTTGGAATTGAAAATGGATGAAATTATGAAGGTTTTGGGTTTAGCATGGAATAGGAGAAAGGATGAATTCGAATATTCCGTGAATTTGCCACCACTTAGTGCGCCAATCACAAAAAGAAAAGTCATTTCGGATATTGCCCGGCTTTTCGATCCACTAGGTTGGCTAGCTCCTGCAATAATCATCGCAAAAATATTTATACAAAAAATTTGGATGACTGGAATTGAATGGGATCAGGAGTTGCCGCCTCAATTATTAAGCGATTGGCTAGAGTATCGAGCTGATCTTTCTAATCTGACCAATTACCGAGTGCCCAGATGGATGCACACTCGCACAAGTGACACAACTCGTGAACTGCACGGGTTTTCCGACGCGTCTAAAGATGCATATGCTGCTGTTGTTTACATTCGCGTAATAGGCTGCAACGGACAAGTTCATGTCAACTTAGTGACATCTAAAACTAAAGTGGCACCCATAAAACAGGTATCAATACCCAGATTGGAGTTGTGTGGTGCAGTCTTATTGGCAAAACTACTTCGTGAAGTGGCAGAAATTTTAGAAATTCCCAAAGACTGTGTTCGAGCTTGGACAGATTCTTCCGTGGTTCTCGCTTGGCTGAGCAGCCACCCTAGCAAATGGAAGACTTTTATAGCCAATAGAGTGTCGGATATCTTGACGATTACTGATCGAGACCAATGGAGTCACGTAAGATCAAACGATAATCCTGCGGATCATGCCTCTAGGGGCATCAAGCCTTCGGAAATGGCAAGTCTTACTTTGTGGAATTCTGGTCCTAGTTGGTTGCAGATTAATCCAATCAATTATGGTTCTCGTGAAGTGCGTAGTACGGATTTGGAACAGAAGTCTACAAAGATGTGTCATGCTGCAACTTTCACTGATTGCAATATCTTTGACAAATATTTCTCGCTCAGTAAACTGCTTAGAATAATTGGTTGGTGTCTGAGATACACAAGTTTAACTCGCGTCAAAATTAGGCCTAGTTTTCCCGCATGGTTGACAACTGAAGAATTGGAAAAGGCTTTAATTTTATGTATAAGGAACTGTCAAAATCATTATTTTTTAGAAGACAATCTTCCTACGACACAGTGGCTTCTTGGTAAAATCGTAGCAAAGCATCCAGGGTTGGACAAACTCACTCGTTTTATTTTACCCATAGAAACTACTTGTACATAGTTTAGTTATGATAAGTTTCTTTTTAGATAAGTTTAATCTTGGTTTTGGTTTGATATTATGTCTACAAAATTTCTTGTGTTAATTGGTTGTACTGTTGTAATTTGTATAGTTGTTGTAATATGTAGTTCTGGACTAATGGTCCATCGGGGGCGGTATGTTCAAGTGTGCCACTAGATGGCGTTAGTATAGTTTAAGAACGTCGGAGCATTTGGTCACTTCAATTGTTTATAAGAATTTTTATGTGCAAAATAAAGTGTGGTTCGACACGGTGAATCCATAAGTGTGGTTTTATTTACTGCCTCGTGTGACACATCGTGCGACGTTTTTGGGACTTGTACATGTGTATTTTAGTGAAACGACCTCTTGACTGCTTTAATATTTATCTATACATTACTTGATTCATGCACGTTGCACTGATTGACTGACGACAAGTGACAGACCTTCTATTAACCAATCAGGAACAGTGGGCTTATCACGAATTTAGTCTGGCTTTCGAATCGAGCTGTCACAAGCAAAACGGATCCGTTAGCAATCGGGATCATGAATTTTTATTAACGACCAGCAATCTATCAAATGAACGAAAGATCGAGACGTTCGAAAATTAACAAAAAGTATCTAAAATATTGTAGTTCCAAATCCGCACGCGGTGGCGCTGCTCAAATTTCCATACAAATCGCTTGAAGCGAACTCGGTTCGATAGCCAGACTAAAATTCGTGATAAGCCCACAGGTTATGAGGCACTAGGGATGTGCGTTTTACGCAATTGTGTACTAACACATCTCGATTATCATAACAAATATATTATTATTGCAAACCGAATAAAATTTTAATAGTAGGATTGGACAAGTTTTGCATTGAGTTAGCTGCAGTGTTCTCATGACGGTTGTTTAAATATTGTGGATTATTTTGTACAATTTTTTCTTTTCTTATACCTCTATCTTCCTTGTTTATATAAAATCTAATATAGTGTATGTAAAAAAATAAATAAAATATCACTGTTAAATTTTATAAATTAATAAAAATAATAATTGTAAAGCTTCCAACAAAATGCATAATATTATATTATTTGGTTGGGCATGTCAAAAAAAACTACATTTTTTATTGCATAAAAATTGTACATAGGCGAGCTTGATACCATCGGCATTATCTACCAGTTAAATTTTTTCGGTGTGAGCAGTGATATTTGGTGCAATGAAAAGAACTAAATCTACACAATACATACATTACATAAAATAATATATACTTTATGAAGAAAAGTTATAAGTGAATTAAATAAATAGCAGAATTAAGAGATATTTTGTTTTAAGATAAAATGTTTGGTTAGATTTTTTTTAAATACCTCTGGAGGGCAGAGGCGGCTCGTCCTTTAAGAGCGCTGGTGCAGTGCACTCCCACGAAAATTACAGAACTTATATTACAGCGGCGTAGATATAGGTAATATAATATACTATTGTATAGGCATAGTAGAATAGAATGAATGTAATGTAAGGATAGTATGTATTATGAAGAAATATAGATTACTTCTGTAATTTTCGTGGGAGTGCACTGCACCAGCGCTCTTTAGGACGAGCCGCCTCTGCTGGAGGCTGTCTGGTGCTGAGTGGTAGCATGTCTTATTGTTCGTGAGTGTAATTATTACGTATTTTCAGCGAAATAATTCAATAGACACAGACGGTTACGTGGAGGTGTCGACTGGAGTTGAAAGCGGTACATTGCCGGGTCAAATAATGAAATGGAATCACGAGTTTAATTTGACCCATTATTCTGGTGAATGTGCCAAGGTAAGCAATGTACGTCAAACTTAGGCGATGTAGAGTTTATCATCACGCTTTTCGGTCCCGGTGGTGTAATAACAAATTAAAAATCACGAATGAGAAATGGATCGGAATTCTTAAAAATAAAACGAAAAAATTTCTTAATAAACAGTTGACAATGACAGAATAGTTAGACAAATAAAAATTAGGGACAGATAAAAGTTCTAAACTTCAAATGTCACTTAGCCGTATAAAACAAAATAGACCAATCACACTCTTGAAAAATTGTTGATGTGATATTTGACCAATGATAATAAACCATTGCAACTGTCTACTGTCACCTAGCTGTCATTACGTTCTGTTACACGCATTTATTTATCGTTTCAATTGTTACTTATTAGAATATAAATAACTGAAAGAAAAATGAAGATTAATATTTAAATTGAATGTTTAATATATAAGTATATGCAACATATTACTATTTTATTTTGATTACTGTCTAATGGTTGTCGTGTTTAAAGATTTATTATTTATTAGTAAATAATTACTGTATACAGTTAAATTGAATATAAGTATTTTCTTTCAGTTGGAAGGCAGCGCTGGTGAATTCATACCACGTAACATGACACCCGATTCGGAGTTAGTTATGTTTGTGGCGGATCTCTGCCGACCCCTGCACATGCAGTACACCAGCAGTGGTGAGCTGGAAGGTCTGCCATATCACACTTATGCTGTTAACGAGATGACCTATACTCGACATTGTGTGTAAGTGTCTTTAATAGATATCTGAAGCCATCACAAATAAAAAGAACTTAAAAATCAATTTTGACACTTTGACAGGTGGTTGTATTGACAAAAATTTGAATAAATTCCTTTGGCAAGATTATTATATCTAATTTAAAAATACAGTAGAAACTCCTTATTCGCGGGGGATACGTTCCGTAAATATGCCGCGAATACAGAAATCGTGAATATGGAATGGTAATGTATATAGGGTTATACGGGGTTATATATACGTACCGATATGCCGTGTCGATCCGCGAATAAAGAAATCTTAGGCCGCGAATACAGGACTTGCGTCGCAATTTTTTAATCCACGAATAGTGAAAACGCGAATGAAGGAAGCCCGAAAAAAGAGCATCTACTGTATTTTTAAATTATTCCTTTCGAACCAGCTGCAACTCTATAATAGTAAACTTCTTCTTCTTTTTTATTAATGGCCTCAGATATCTGTTAAAGACAATTCTGCCAATGTCGAGTATTCGTGCGGCAGATCAATAAGAAATTATAAAATTTTAGTTCACACTCAAACCCTCATGTCAAAGAAATCCGATAGTAAACTATAATTAGACTATAATAAAAAACAAAAAATTGATTGTTTCATTTTACAGAAATTAGGTATTCCTGTAGACGTCGCGGCACGATTTCAATTGAATATTCTGATACAGCCTAACAAAAACGTAGAGTAAGTATCTATACTAATATAATAAAGAGGAAACATTTGATTGTTTGTTTGTATGTATTGAATAGGCTCCGAAACTACTGGACAGATTTGAAAAATTATTTTACCGTTAGAATCCTACATTATCCCTGATGAACATAGGCTATAGAATATTTTCAAGAACTCGGATGAAAATTTCACTAATGTAACTCAAAATGTGCAAAAAAAATTATATTGCGTACGCTGCGGAAATTATTGACAATAGAGCAAAGTGATGTACTACAGTTTCATAGAGGACATCAATATCTACAAAAAAAAGTGTGCAATACCATATGTGTAACTATTACAGTTATGTCACAATAACTACTTTGTCATGTTAAAATACATAGTACTTTATATCTTCATTATTACGCGAACGAAGTCGCTGGCAACAGCTATCTTGAATAAAAAGAAAACATTAAAGTTATTACCATTTTATGCAGTAATCATTATTTACTAATAAATCTTTAAACACGACAACCATTAGACAATACAATAGTAATATGTTGCATATACTTATATATCAAATATCCAGTTTAAACATTAATTTGTATTTTTTTTCTTTCTGTTATTTATATATTAATACTAGCTGTTGCCCGCGGCTTCGCTCCCGTTAAGAAGTATTATTATTAATTAGGTATAGTTTTTGCGGCTTTATTTTTGTTTAGCGTGTGTAAAAACGTCTTCATCACAGTAACTCCAATCTTTAATTTCAGTTAAATCCGTCGAAAATCTAATAAGATTTACACAAACTTTCATCCCCTATTTTATATATGAGCCGTTCAGTGCACAAAGTGACTAACTCCATAAACCAAAAAGTTGAGAAATACGACGAAACAATTTAAACTGTTTTTAAAAATTCCCTTTATAATATAAATTCGAAAATATATTGTAGAATACATAAATACATATATAGCTTTCATCTAATGGTAATAAAATTAATAAGAAAGAATAGCCAAAAAAATTATATCAGTAAATGTTATATATTTCATGTGACTGGTGGAGTTATTCGATTTGGCAACTGAAAAAAGTAATAAAGTTAAATTAAGTATTTAAATTTTTAAGTTTTTTATTACAGAAAAAGTTAGTTATTATAATATATTTTTATTACAAATTTTCCATAAAAATGAGTGTTTACAGTGCTGTTATAATGTATTATTTGTGATTAATTTATCAGCAGTATAAATAATGACTTCTTCATCAGATATATGTAAGGACTCGTCATTTCGATTTGTTCTCAAGTTTTTAAAGTAATTATGGTTAACAGGAGGAATGAATTTAAGCAAATCCATCATGTCTCTCCTTTTTTCCCTTGTCACAGTTCTACCTTTAGGATATAATAAAGGCTGATCTACATTTTTCATACTTTGTGGCCTACCTGCTACAGATTTCCTTATGTCAATTGACTCAGCTCTTATTTCCGTACTTTGAACAAGTTTCAACAAACTTAAGACAGTTTTAATATTTCTATTTTGCCCGGCACACGAATCAGAATATGTTATTATTTTTTCAAAGTTTGCAGCATAAGTTTTTATGTACCCACGAGATCCTTCAGTTTCTGGCCAAACACATATATGGCTTATATTTTTACCGAATTCATGACATCCGAAATTATAAACATATAAATTTCGCTTATAATAAGCTACAGATGTGGTCAGTTTAGGAAAGGCTAAGCTTTTTCTAAGTCGAAAGAAAATACGAAAATTATTTTTGATGCTGCGCCATTCGATCTGCAGCCAAAAAAATATGTAGTCCGTGTAATATTGGTAAAGTAAAAGTTAAAATAAATCCAATTATACTTTATTTTTAAAATAATTAATTCCACTTCACAAGTACGGGATCCTGCGGCAATTAGACTGTGCTTGACTAACTCATTTTACTTTAATTCTGGTAAGAAGGCACTAAAATTTGACATTATCATGTATTTAAGTTGGACAAAAAATTTACAGTAACTGCAAATTGATAACTGTATTATTCAGGAAAGTTATAATAAATATAAAAAGTTGTTACTATCCCAATTGCTTTGACATTAAAATTTAAAATTTTTCAAAAAGTGGAGTTAGTCACTTTGTGCACTGAGCGGCTTATATATGTCTCTAGAAATTAAAAAAATAATATATTCCATATTTAAATAATTTGAATACTTTATGCGGATTAATATAAGCTTTTTTAATTAAATAAATCTAATATTTCGGAACCTTTGCAGCTATTAATTCTCCTATAGTAAAGCATTACCTGGACGCTCTGGGATCATTTAATATAGAATTCCTCTCAATATGATCAAAGGTATTTGTATTAGACGTTTTACTGGGCGCTATTCCATCAGGTTTGTCCCATTCACCGCTACTACTGCTCGTATTACTGGATACAGGCGTTGATTTATCTCTGTAAATAAAATAAAGCAGTACTACAGTGAACGCAGAATAGAAGCGACAGATATTCATATGTTTATATCACTCGCTTTAGTAATGACAACTCATTGAACTTTGGACTGGAATAAACAATCATTACGAAAGAATAACTATATTATTATTGCGTTGCTCGCGTTCATTTGTCGAAGTTGAGACATGTGAAATGCTGGTGAGAAAGGGATGCAGATATCTCCTTTGCCATTCACCGTGATCTTTTCTCTTTCTATTGCATATATACCTACAAAATCAGTATCCATTTGAAAATCGCCCGGTATACAATATAATACATTAATAAATGAGCATCATACAAATGTATAATCTTCTAAATAATAGTCTCTTACTTGTCAGACGACATCATTTTATTCTTAAGCCCGCTAAACAACCCTCCGACACCAGTCGACGGTGTGGGACTCTTCTTTATTGGCACTGGAGGTTTCTTCAACTGAAATTATATATTTTCTAATTTAATATGGCGCCTTATGTTATACTAAGTAACAACAAACAAATCCAATAGGCAGTTACTAGATTAAGATTTAATTTAAATCTAGTTGGTCGAATTTTAAAAGCTTGTATTCCACTTCGAGAAACTTAAGCGATATCAGTTTTTTATGTCACGATAGCTTCCAAACTATTGAAACTTTTAATTTTCAAATGAATTTCAGCTGTAAACCTCATACTGTATTTTAAATTACTTTTGATGTTTCAACTTATTATTGTATTGTTTTATTACCACAAATATATTTCATATTTTAGAAATTGAGAAGCTATTTATCCTTAACCGTTAATTAAAAGTAAAAAATGTATGACTAAACGAGACTAAACATAGCTCACAGTGGATAGTAAACTTAATTACTGGCCAGTCTGTACTTGTACGAATAAAACTTCAGTAACAATACCTGTCCATCTAATGTTCCATCATTAATTGTCTCGCTATGTATTGATTTTTCAGATTCATTTTTGTTTGTGTGCGTAATGATTGTCTCTTTGTGCGCGTTCATTTCCTTATTTAATGTACTATCTTTGTGCAAACTGAAATAAATAATATTAATAATTTATTTGTTTTAGACTGACAGCTAGGATTAGGCTTAAGAAGCGAAGATAATTAGAACCACATATATCTGTAAGCAGTGTACAACAAGTACTGTAATCATTGTAAGCACGAAATTATAAAATTTGCTTTATAATTGATACAATCAAATGTAGAACAATTGGTGAAACTCTTAAAATAACCACATTTAGTGAAGCCTTACTTCCGTTACGCTTACCACAATTGTGTCAACGAAAGAAACCTCTAAAATATGTATAGTTATGAAATAGGTAGAGAAAGCCCGAGTCTGCACCTACGTACCCCAAACTTAGAAAGTGAATTTATATACAATATAATTAACCGTTATATTACTCATAATAGATAAATATAGAAATAAGTGTGTGGGCAGATCGCGAGGTTATTCATATTGCCAAACACTGGCCAACAATAATGATAATAGGAGGCAAAATTTATATCCACTAAAACAGCAAGTTGTCATTGATAATTTAATATTCGATTTGATAAAAGCACACTAGTTTTTAAATATTACAATTAAGTATAGTAGGCACTTGAAAGTCGCTGAAGTTGCCATAGAACGAAGACAATAAAGGAGACCCAACAAATATTCAGTCGAACGTTTCGAGCCAAAAATAATTAAATCTACACTCTGTCTATGGTAACTCATGGATAGACCTAGTTATGATTCATGTGGAAGTATACATAGCTCAGTATAACAAAAGGCATTTGCGTAAAAGCCTGACATTTCTACATACTATACACCCAGATTGAGTGGTAGTCCAGCAGAGAACTAATTAAAAGAGCATAACTAACCTAGTTTTTAATGTAGTAAGCTCCTTAATAGACGAGGTTTTCTCAGAATATTTATTAAGTATAGGATATATATTTTTTGAAGGTGGTCGATCCGGTTTCTTCTCCTCAACTTCTGTGGCACCTGAAAATTAAAAAATAAAATGGTTAGACAATTGCCCACTACATTGTAAGACCTAAAAACATGAATTGTCTCTGATATTTAACTTTAACGAAACACGTGGCACTAGGTTAGAACGCACTAGATTAGATACCTCATTGAAATTATTTATTTATTAGTCTATATTTGTAACAAAATTTTAACAGAATATGTAAGAAAGATTTCGCTTAAATTTCTGTCCTAAGAGAACAAACAAAACAGTAGGTATGAATTAAACCATAAATCTGTACTTAAATAGATTACTTTAAGATACTTAGCTATTATCAAATGAAGAAATGGCAGCGTACGGGCGTTTCGCGGGTTGTGAACACTTGCCGAAATTATTTTTTAATGCCATGACCGGGTAAATTTGTTTTTTTTTAGAAAAAATTGACACGAGAATTACTTGCGGGGGACAGTCCCTGTTGAGGTATTCCCCTTTTGCGACTCAAGAAAAATTGATGAAGTGGATGAATTTATACGACTGCCGCAATCAATTATAAAGTTTACAATAAGATCACTACTAAAAATAATAAACATGATATCACTGAGCATTATCTTAAATGACAAACAGACCTTGCATGCGTTTAATATAATACGCAAGAATGCATCTTATTCATTTAATAAAGATTGGCATAGTAACAGATAGAGAGGTTAAGGATTAACAGTTGAATAAGAATTTAAATACATTATTAATTTAAAAGTCTTTATGCGGTTTGCCATCGCTTTTAATTTTATTAATTATATCTAATTCAAAAACATTTACGATTTTTTAAACCTAAATAAAAAATAGACATTCAAATTAGATAGTTACTTAATAATTTTATTCCCGAATAATCTAAGACACAGCTACAATAAATATATATTTCTGTTCTAGATGACCCACCATTGTATCAATACGCTTATAATAATATAAAACAATGGAACACTATAATAACAATTTAATCAACAGCTAAGTTCATAAAGCTATTTTAGGAAACCCTACCTAACTCCATAACAGATAATTAACCAAATATAAAAACGTATATAATACATTCAATAAGTAATAGCACTAGTAATAAATTGCTCAAAACGCAAACCATTACAAATTAAAACTAATTTATCTATTCAAAAACAAAAACCTTTATCAAAGCCCATTTTATATAGTACAGTACACAATATGACAGCTAATGCACAACTAAGCGACGCGAACCAATCGTGACGTTACGCAAACCTAACCTTCGGATAAAGTGAATAGAAGAATATCGCATACTAAACGATGTCGTGGGCGATGTTTACTAACAGACCCGCGAGATTTGTATATGATATTAGACAATTATGGGTATACGAGTAGTAATAATTTTTAATGAATTAAAAAGAAATGAGGTCTGACAATTTAATACTTAGCAAACTATATACAAACTTAAACAACAATTCTAAACTCTCAAAATGACTTCAGACTGTTTAGGAAATTTTTTGAAACGTATATATAACCACTATCAGTACATTTAAAACTTTAGTTTACTGAGTTACGTCAGAATTGATATAACAGCCCTAAAGCGCGAAATTTTTAACAAACACCGAAACTGAGTTAAGAAGCAAAGTTCTGTTTCAATAAAACTCCAAGTGGGACTAAAATTTACTTCTGAATCTATTACAAATAATATAAGTATATAATAAGCACCGAATGACTAAAGATGTGTAATAAAATCTAACCGAAGTATTTGTAAAGAAGACAAAGATATGAAACACCAGTCAATAAGCCCTACCATCTCGACGATCACATCAAATATTTACAATGGACACAGCGGTGTTGCTAAGAAAACAAGACGCGATTATGTTGCGTGTTCGTCTTATGAGATTAGGCAAATTAATCATCACGACCGTATGGTGTCAAATTTTAGGTTATTATTGCTTATTATATAATCACTTTACAGGTGTCTCATCATGGACATGTAGAATTGGTACCAAGATAATAATAATAATTCTAATATTTTAAAAATTATCAATCGTACAGTCATTTTAGTAGAAATAGTAATTTAGTTTGTGTCAGAATGCCGCTGAATCATAAAAACTCACCAGTAGGTAAAATTTGTACAAAATTATCCGGAAACAATCCAACCCTCCCGTTGACCTCTCCTCGCCACCAACCCCTGTCTGGTGCCTCCTTGGATACTATTGTTACTATATCGCCTTCTGCTAAAGAGAGCTCATCTTCATTCACCGCTATATAAGGGAATAATACACGGCATTGTTCTTTCACTGGAACAGTAACGATACAAAACTTTGATTAATATAGGTAAACTAAGTACAAATTCGCCCAAAAAAAATCGAGATCAGAAATCAAAAATGACTTCTAGAATAGATAAATTGAATTATAACGAGTTTGAAAGTTATTTTAAGTCAACTTGAAATTATCAGTTTTGACACGGGATCCTTGACGTTTGTATTTGAAAATGGAACAATTTTGGTAAAGATCGGTGTGTGATGCACTTACCGGGTTTAGGCGGTAAAGCAGGTGCTGGATCATAAGGTGGAGGTGCAGCATTAGCGGCAGGACCGTCCAGCATCACAACAAAGTTAGACGGAAAGACTCCAACGCGGCCTTGACGTCGACCCTGCCACCAACCCTCTTCAACTTCACACAACACTTCGAGTACATCGCCAACACAAAGTGGCAGCTCATCAGGATTCGCTGGATTGTATGTGAATAACGCCTTGCAACGACCTTGGACTCCACCTGACCTATGAAAAGGTAGAAAATTAAATTGAAATTGTCAAGATAAAAAACTACCCATATAGTCCGATTAGTTTATAGCTACATCACTAAAAATACGCGACACATACGATCCATGGATACTGGTTCTTTAAAATTAATAAAATACAGTCTGAATTGATTAATTGAATTAACCTAAACTTTTACTTATAATAGCAATTTATTACTGTTTTAATATGCAATTTAATTGGATTGTTCACGTCTGTTTTATACGCGCGATGAGTACATAAGTGCATTTTTAAGCAAATATCATACGATTGTACGTATAAGAACCATATATTTGTGTATAATAATATCTATTAAATAAAATAAAAAGGCAATAAAACAATTTATCGATTTATTAACACGATACGCCAACGACACATTATTTGTCACAGTGAATCTAAATTAGTTTTAACAATAATGTCTCTTTAACATTTAATTATTTCTATCTAACATACAATTTTTGTCCTATCCTAATCCTAACCAAACTAGAAAGAAAACTAATGCCCATTAAAATATTATTTAGGAAACCAAAATCAAAAAATAGCTATTGCGTTATGTACTCCGCTGACCTAAGGATTCACAGTTCGGTCTGTGAAATCAGACTGGTGGGCTTATCACGAATTTAGTCTGGCTTTCGAATCGAGCTGTCACAAGTAAAACGGATCCGTTAGCAATTGGGATCATGAATTTTTACTAACGACTAACAAGCACCAGCAATCTATCAAATGAACAAAAGATCGAGACATTCGAAGATTAACAATAAGGATCTAAAATATTGTAGTTCCAAATCCGCACGCGGTGGCGCTGCTCAAATTTCCATACAAATCGCTTGAAGCGAACTCGGTTCGAAAGCCAGACTAAAATTCGTGATAAGCCCATGGTTATTGTTACGATTAGCACGTTAAAAAATGACTTCTATAGCTTCATATTGGTATAAATGAATAATTATGACCGAAAATACTAAACAAGAAGAAGACAAAACTTCCTTTTAAAACTATGTTTTCTTTTTGTGTATGTTTGTAACAATTACATCATCATAACTCATTCTTAGCACTTCTGAATACATAAATATACATGTTAACATTATTATACGGTTGTGAAACATGGTAAAGTCGATGTTTTGAATAATTTACAATAACACTATTTATACTATACTTTCGCATCAACACGTGACGTATGCTTCTTAGAGGTTTCCAATTCGATTCCCAACCGAAAAAAATACGTAATATTTATATTAAAAGTGTTATGTGTTTGTACTGTCCTTGTCCTGATATCTAGTGTCATTCATATTCCCGTTAACTTAATAAATAAAGTACCGTATTTTTAAGAGTAGTCTTATTGAAGAATAAGTAATAAATACCATAATTTATTGTTCCAATAAGATAAGTAATCGACCATTAAAATATTGTTTTATTACCGTTTAATTAATTTCATTTAAAGTAGCCCGCCTTACAACCATATTTCGCCTGATGTTAAGCTAGAATGCGGTCTCTCGTCATACTCGGTTACATACATACATCCAAACTGATCCCGAAACGCGATTTATTATCAATTAGCGAATTATCTATGACATTGTATCATTAATAAAAAACGCATTAAAATAACGAATTTAGAAGATAAAATGAGCTTTATTCTTGTATTTTATCTAATCGAGACCAGATTACTTAACATAACTTCTTTCTATAATTTTCACTAAATACAATAACGTCGATGGAACGTTGGAATGCATTTAAATTTTCTACAGTAAACTGATTTAATCGTGCAACTGTTAGGGGGGCTCGCATCAGTAATTTCTGCTTACTCTTTGTTTAAATAGGAACGCAACCTTATATCGGTGCATTGTATTGAAATTATTTCTTTGTATACAACGCGTAGGTGTAACTCACCTTTGCCTTTAATATTAGTCATTCATTAAGGAAAATCTTTACACAAACTTCACCTTCGAATATTATATGATTATATATTGATAGCCCTTTTATAATTACAAACTATACTATTCCTTTAAAAAAAAAACAAAGAAAACACGTTTACGTGTAATTAAATACCATTCGAGTAATAGAGAAGCGAATGAAATTGTAAACAACAATAAGAATTTCTATTTGATTATAACTCGATTTTTTTATTTATATTACGAGATATAATTAATAATAAGTACATATATGTACATTATTGTACATACATACAATATGACTTGATATCTAAGCATATTAATAAGGAAAAATTCAAGAAGGCGTTGTTGTCGGTCGCAACTTAACGGTTTGAAGCAACATCACTCTTTACAGGGTCAGATATATTGGATATTATCACAATATATAGAAGCAAATTACTTTTAAAACGTATTTCAATAGACATAATTACAAGGAAAAAACCAAAACCATTGGTCTTTATATTGTTACAAAATGTTAACTATCAGATTGACTTGTCCTTACACCGAACAAAGGTAGCAAATTTCAAAGGCATGATAATATTAATAAATAGATACATGCAAACCCCCACCTTTTAGCAACAACAGGCGCGGCCATTCGTATAATCACATAAACTTTAACACACACGAGAAAAGTAATTCACATGCTAATATTATCCATCCAGCACTAAACAAACACGTTATCAAAGATTTGTTTCACAAACTCGTATCACAAGAATTCTTATTTTTTATTTATAACAGATGGTTATACAATTTACCTTAAGTACAATCACACACTAAGTTGTAGACACGGACTTATCATTCAGGCACGCTTGATAAGATACACGAATGGTTAATCATGTTTTATAAAACTAATCGTGAAAATATTGCAAATTGAACATTTTTATTTATTTATATTATTTTAGCTGACACTCGAGGTCTAATGACGACCTCTGTGGGGCAGTGGTTAAGCGCCTCGGACACAGACGGTCACGCAGTTCGGTTACTGGGCGGAATAATTTTTCATTGATATATTATATTAGGATATTATTATTTATATATTAAATATATATGCACTTGTCCCAATGCCCATAGTATAGCTGCCCTAGTTTAAAGTCATGGCATTGAATGTATTTATATTATTATTAAAATAAATGATCTATTCATATAAAAATAATACGATCAAACCACAAGCAAATGTCTTAAATGGGCGAGGAAAATCAAGTCATCACAAAGCCTAGTATTAGTTAGCTTTATATAACGGGCGCAAACACATAAGATTACATTCAGAATGTCTGATCAAAGCCCGCCTTCGTTTGATTAAATTCCTTTAGATAAATTGATCGGAAAATGTACTAATATATTACATTATCCACCTCTAATTAAATCTCGCGTTTGTTCAGACTTTTACTTATAATTACAGTGCCTTTAGTATTGAGTATTTACTCTAATTACAATAGAGATAATTGATTTACTATTATTAGATCAAATTGCACAAAAAAAAACACAGATTAAATTGATTTTTACTGACTGAAAAATTGATATATAGTGTTGATACATTTGTAGAAATGTACCAATAAACATAATTATTAATATTTGAATGAGAAACGAGTATGAATAATTTCCGAAAACACGTAACGATGATTCAAGGCGAGAGTGACAAATTATTTGCGAGTTAAATGAAGAATAGTTGCAATAATGAATTCCTATTTCAAATTTTAAATTAGGAATGTACTTTGTAGAACTTTTATATAACACCATTTACACGTTTAAACATCCCCACAGAAATTGGAGCAAATTGTATTTGGGACTAATTCGAAGAAAACCGAATCAAAGATGTGAATTACCTATTACCGTAATTTAATATAACGTCAAAACAGACTTCTCTCATATCTTTACTTCTTATATTGAAATGTTCGCACTAACACAAAATCTATTTAGAATTCTAACTTATTCATGAACTGAAAACAGATAATTATCATTATTAAATATAGAAATAGTATATAGATTCAAATTGTTCTAACACCATTAGGATAAGTGAACGATAATAAAAACAAATGATATGTAATAAAAACAAAGAACAAACTAAGTACATTATTTAAGCTCACATTCTCAAACAAGAACACAAAAGTTGCTATGACACGCTTCATCGAGATAGAGAGAAACTTGTTTTGTTTTATTGCCATTGGGACCGACCTATTATAATTTCATATAACACAAATCTACAAACCTTTCTAAACATTGATAACGATAACGGATGATAAAAAAACATAGAGACTATTTTATAATGTTTGGATTTCAACGATTTTATAACCTATCTCTTATTTATATAAATACTAAACTAAAAATGAACCTGAATACATCGAATAGAACACCCGTGAGGTAAATATTTGCGTTTCAGGATTAGCTTGAAAGTTTCTAAAACAACATTTTAGCTTTTAGCATCAAGCTATAGGCAAATACGAATATGTATATGTTTTTCAATATACAGAAGTACAGTATTTTATTTTATTAAACAAACAATAAATATATTATTTTTGACGTTATTATATGGCAGATGTCTAATTGAGAAGACGAACGTGCTGCCTACCACTGCGATTTAAATATCATAATTAATAAAAAGTAGCGACGTCTAACTAGGTACCTATAAACCTATCCCGCAATCACCTTCGTGTGTTTAAAGCCAGTGCTGCTTTCGCTATACTCATACATATAAGTATAGTATAAGCGTGAAAAAATAAACAAAATAATACTATAATATAAATTTTTTTACTACAGGACTATTAGTTACAAAATCAACATTAAGTATGTCAATGAACTAGGTGGAAATATTAACCGCGCACCGTAATTGTCTCGAAACCTGTTTTCGTTAGAAATATTTTAAGCAGGATGTCGTATATTTTACACTCATAACAGTATCATAGTTGTTTTGGTATTTTATTATGAACTTTGACACAATTCCATGAGGCATCTATTTTCCTGAGTCTTTTCAACAAATTCCGCCTGCCTCTCTATAATAAGGAAGTTAAATTCTTTCAGTGCCTGTGAGTGTTTTCAGAGCTGCTACAGTGCTCAAGAAGAAAATCGTACTTCAGAGGTTCGCTCTATCTTTTCCGGGCTATCACCACGTTAATAAATTCAACAACCCGCTAAAAAATTTCACTTAGATTTTAGAGAAATATAATATATATATATATATATATATATATATATATAGAGAGAGAGAGAGAGAGAGAGAGAGAGAGAGAGAAAAAATTTTGCAGTTTACTTCTAATTATCTTATTACGCCGTAGTCGCACTTTTGACTATTTTTTTCTATCTGCAAATTGCGTCGCTAAGCCCTTTAGAAGTCAGGGGGGCAACATTGGCAATCTATGTTGTACTCAAATATCAAATGAGATATCAAATTACAAACTCAGACCCACTACACGCATTGGAGTGTATCCTCAAGTACCGAAATGGTATTAACACAGAGTATGCTGTACATACAGTAATTTGAACTTTTATCAGGAACAACGAATGAGGGATCGACGTGACGCGACTGTAGTTCAACTCCCAACAAACGTTGTATGTTGTTCTTTGTATTCCAATTACCTAAGATAAAGAAATATATAAGACCTTGTTATGGTACAGGGATTGGCTGAAACTTAAATCATATATGTATATATATTTATTTTACATATATTTATGAAATTGGTTATCTGGAAGAAATTACTTTTAGTGATCTTCAACTACTATAAGTTTATGTTTTGTGTGTACCAAATCGTAATACCTACTTTTAAAGCAATAAAGGATTTATTTTATTATTACTATCAGTCCATTCATCAATGTTTACAAATGTTTATTTAATTTTCTATATATTTTTATAAATATTGTAAATATTTTTTTATCTAAGTAGCAATTTTGAAATATGTAACATTGCCGCGCGTGAATATTATCGACTTTCACAAAGTGTACATTTAACACTTCTTCTCTAGTATACTCAATAGTTTTCATTACTAAGTCACCTATTACGAAATTTACTACGAAAATATAAATGAATGAGTAATTAGCCATCATGGTAATGGCAATTGTTTTTGTGTTCTTATCTAAATTCATTCCATCAAAAAAAACTTGTTTATTTTTTCTAAGAGCTGTACACTAGGGTGTCCGTTATTTACCAATTTGGTTTTTGACTTTGCAGCGGGTCGAAAATTTTTAGTTTACGACCTAAAAAAAAATACCAGACCCATATAAGCTTTTAATATTGATATTAAACCGTGCCTCCAAGACGATACATTTCCCATTTAAATAACATGGGGTTTTGGCACGTTTTACAATTAATTTTTTTGTTTCTATGACGTTCATAAATGGCAATGGCAAACAATGATTCTTGTAGAGAATTGAACGCTCTACAAAAGCTTTCTCTTCATATTTTTCCATATATTCACTTGCTTAAAAGTTATTCAAGGTTAAAGTTCAACTAAAAATAACTTTTTTTTTTATTTTAATCAAAAAACTATCATTGTTTATATTAAAATTTATTGTTTAACACAAAAAATACCTGATTTCAACTGTTGTGTTAGATCTGTTAAAATTATTGCAAAGAGGAAAGTAAAATTTATTAAAAAGAAAGTGATAAACTACAAATTTCGTATTCACAATTATTTGAGTCAAAAATTTTACTTTCCTCTTTGCAATAATTTTAACAGATCTAACACAACAGTTGAAATCAGGTATTTTTTGTGTTAAACAATAAATTTTAATATAAACAATGATAGTTTTTTGATTAAAATCCAAAAAAAAAAGTTATTTTTAGTTGAACTTTAACCTTGAATAACTTTTAAGCAAGTGAATATATGGAAAAATATGAAGAGAAAGCTTTTGTAGAGCGTTCAATTCTCTACAAGAATCATTGTTTGCCATTGCCATTTATGAACTGTCATAGAAACAAAAAAATTAATTGTAAAACGTGCCAAAACCCCATGTTATTTAAATGGGAAATGTATCGTCTTGGAGGCACGGTTTAATATCAATATTAAGAGCTTATATGGGTCTGGTATTTTTTTTTAGGTCGTAAACTAAAAATTTTCGACCCGCTGCAAAGTCAAAAACCAAATTGGTAAATAACGGACACCCTACTGTACACACAGTATATACACACAAGGATGTATACACAATAACTTTTAAGATCTTTTATTATATTATTTTAAGATTAAAGTCACAATTATTCGACAGTATTTAGAGAAAATTAATACAACAATAGAATATCTCTTACTACTATAATTCATATATAACAATGTATTCAAAAATAATTTTAAGTAATAACATTTAATAACTTACAAACGAACATATTGTTTTGCTTGAAAAAAAATACAGTCACATTCCCATTCGTTGGTTTTAAATTTATTTAACCAAATACATATGTATTAATTTTAAATTCTTGCAAAAACAATAACTAAAAGTAAAATTGTATTAACAATCTTTTAAGAAAATTTTAATACTGCCAATGTTTATTAGCCCAGTCATATCACCATATCTCTCAGTCCTATTTCAGTTAGTACCAGGTATTTGTAAATAATATAAAATTAAAAACAACTTACCTATTGGGTGCATGTTCACTAATAACAGACACAAAATTATCTGGAAACATTCCTCTGCGCCCGCGTAGTTCTCCGCGCCACCACCCGCCTGTTAGACGCTCTACGTCTCTCACGACGTCACCTGGACGTAATGACAACTCGTCTGATTCTGAAGCTTCATATGCGTAGTTTGCAACACATGATACTGTTGACAATGAAAAGGAATTCATTATATATCTAAGGTTATTTATTTAAGAATATGGTTTAATTTTTAAAAAAGGTGTGAGCATAACATTTACAAAGCTATCAAAACATAAGGTTAAAATGATCAAATTAAATGTGGTAGTACCTGGATTTAGGTGTTTTAGATTGGTTAGTAATTGAATTGATAAATTCATTGCCTGAATTTTATTTACTCAGTGAACAAACTGAATGATATAAAATTAATAATATATAATTATCATAATATAAAATATATACTTTTTCATGGATAACTGTCACATTCACATTTATTCAGCTTCAGTTTACAGGTATTGTAAGTAAATCGTAGAATTCTAAATTATTTAAATAACGTTCGCAAATAACCTAAGATGACATATTATTATATTTATATAAATGTAAAACAGCACGGATATGGATACAAATATTCATCTGGAAATCAATAAATCTGTCTGTCTACTTACAAAAATTGAGATGGATTAATTGACCACTCTCATCTTAATAATATTATTATTAAAATATATATTTGAACTGGCTCTACAAATTAATAAAGCACTTTTTCAATAATAATAGAAAAGTGTGGTTTCTTAGCAAATATAAAAAGATTATGGCCATAATAACTTAGCATTACAACCAATTTAATATTGTTCATAAAACTCATATTATGATTAAACAGTAGGCCACACAATCCATTACACTCAATTTACTATGCATATGACATCACTGGGGATGACTCACACACAATATTATGGCTCTCTGAACACCCATCAACAAAGAACTTACAGAAAGAGGAACTTCTGCAATAAAATGTAATCCATCAGTCTAATATGATAAGAAACCTGTCAATATGTAATAGATAACATAGTACTTACTGCACATAACGCCTAACATAATATTAATAACCAATTCGAACACGCGCATACAACAAATAAATATAATAAACACTAAACTCTTGGGTGTTCACTAAAAACATCATACGTCAGCTGAATCTGTGTCGCAAAATACAGTTATTCATACACAAACAGAAGTAAGCCATAAGATTTACTCACCTTTCTGGTTAACATTACTTTCCATTTCTAATACACTAGGTACAAAAACATCACATTATCACAACACAGTCACTTGATTAGGTGAAATAAATGCTCATTTTATTTTAAAACTTATCACAACATCAAATATTAATCAACATCAAAGCAAGCGCGAGATGCCGAGACCCATGTTTTCGATCACGTCAAACAAATGTCAGAAGCAGAGTTACTAGCATTAATACACGCAAAACTTTAAAAAAAACGCAAGACATTATTTTAAACAAATTTAGATTTTTAATTAAATTATTCTATGCAATGTCTAATATCAATAACAATGGGGAAGACAAACTGCAAAATGCTATTATGAGTAATTGATTGCCTTGTTTTTTATCTAAAAAAATCTCACTGACATATATTGTCTATGATGAAGTCTGTTTTGTAATTTCCTCTATTTTCAGTCAACAGCGGCAGGACATATTACATAATTAAAATGCTGGCGAAAGCTCTTGTATCGAGAGCTTTATTACGCACAATAAGATCTACTACAGCAGATAATTTAAAACAGGTTAAGAGAAATAGTGGCCATGGGTATGTTATAACACTCCATTCAGTAATATATCAAATTTGATTGTAATATCTTCGTATTCTATTTCGTAGTGCTTGTCAATATTTTGTTTAACAACTTACAGAGTATGGAGCTATCGTATTCCACCGCCTGCACCTTCAAAGAGATCTATCATATTAGCTGAAACACTAGGAGGAATATGTTGGTGGTGGATTTTGTACCATATTTGGACAGAGCCTGAACACGTATATGTAATTATTAAATTATATTTCACAGTATTATCTTACAAAATAATCATTATCGTCTTTAAGCGTTGATTTTTCTTTTCTAGGGAGAATGGCCATATGTAGAACCATGCACCTGGACAGATGAGGAGCTTGGAATACCCCCTGATGATAAAGGTTCAATTGTGAACTTAAAGAAATGAGAATCTTGGACTATTAGATTCATTAATGTATAGTAAATTATAATTAAAGCAATTAAACTGTAATTTTGCTATTATTTATCTGTTTTTAGAGAATGAAACATGATCAGGACTTTTTTATCTTTATTTATTTACCTAAAACTAAAAATAAATAGTCTTATCCTTAATAGCACGATAATATAGTTACAATGTGGTAAAACAACTATTTTTCATTTTCATTTCCACATTTGGCTTTCCCTTTAGGTAGAATAGCATGCTCGTCGAATTCTATATTATCAAGTTTTACTGTGTCTTCTGTTATTCTTGCCTCTGTAATAATAATGATTGTTAAAACTGCAATATGATAATGGTTTCCTAAAGGATTACTGATATGATTTATGGCTACTTACCATATACTCCTGGTCTTACTTCTTTAGCTTGTATAACTCTAGTTCTAACTTCTGTTTCAACATCTTTTGCTAATTGAATTAACTGTAAATAATAAGCCATTTCACCACACAATTATTGTTTTAATTATTTAAAGAAAGGTAAATTTATTTACAAGATCACCTACAGCAGATATGGATCCCTCGTCAGTAACATGTTTGTTTTTTCTAAATTCTTCATTTATCATAATTCTGCCAGCTTTTAGAGTTATTTCATCACCTTCAAATACTTTCAATCGTGTTTTGTGAAGACTTTTGAAAGTTTGCAAGACCTGTAAGAATACTTGTTTGTAAACAATATAACACTATTATGTCACGTTCACTTCAGTTTTGTCTATCCCATAATAACGATAATATGAATACGAAATCTGATCATTTGTATAATACAAAAACTAAAATTACCTGACTTCTTAAATTATTCATTGTATCGTTGTTTTAATAGTCAGTTATGTAACAATCTCAGACAACATATGCCTAGACAGATGCCTTTTACTTGAACCTATAAAACTAAATGAAATAAAAGTTCCGAAACAACCAATTCTCACTTTCCTAACCTAAAACTTTTTATAGTTTTTTATGGGTTTGGAGGCAAAGATAACATTAACCATACAGTATTTTTGGATAGACAGAGTACACGTCATATACGAAATCTCTCTTTCTTTCATTTAAGACTTAACGTCACAAAATCATGATTGCTAAAATATAATGTGATGTTTACTACAATTAAATAATTTATGGCATAACTAATATTTAGATAATTTTTAAAATGTCTTTTACAATTTATATTTTGTATGGAGTTGCTTTTCTAGTAAGTTTATCACTAATTTAACGATATTGTCATAACTAAATTTATATGCTTTTCAAACTTTCAGGATTTATTTGCTGTTGGTATGATTATTCCATTAGTACCGAACCATGTACGACAGATGGGTGCAAATCACATCATTGTTGGTCTACTAGGATCAATTTATGCTGGTTTTCAGCTTGGTTCTGGCCCCCTTATTGTAAGTTTTTAAAAGCTTTGATATACATCTACGGTATCTTAGAAACATATAATGTCTACTATAAAATCTCTTTGTTATTTTCAGGGTAGCCTAAGTGACCTAAAGGGGAGAAAAAGTATTTTGTTAATAACTCTCTTGCTGTGTAGTATTTCATATGCGTTTATAGGATTTACTGACTCAATTATAGTTATTTTAATTATAAGAGCTCTTTTAGGTTTGTGTTAATTTGTATTATAAAAATTATATTCATAAACATTTGTAGGCACAAATACACAGGATTTTGTATTATTTCACAGGACTATTTAAACAAACACAAATGTTGACGAAAGCATTGGTATCTGACTATGAAAAGGAATCTGCGAAACAATCCTCCATTTATGGCAAAATGACAGCGATTTCTGGAGTAGGAATTACAACTGGTCCAATTGTGGGTGGCCATATTATGGAAGATTTACCGGAATATGGATTCAAGTTTATTGCCTTACTTGTAGGTGTATGTTTTTTAATAAATACAGGTTTGTAATTACTCTATTATTAATAAATTTTATTTCGTCTTAAATTCTAAATGTTCATTTAATTTCAGGAGTGGTATATTTATTACCTCATACAGTCAAAAGCATAAAGAAGAATAAGAATGAAAACTCTGTAAAAATATTTGATACAGTCACGTCAAGTATTGAACAATCATTTTTAGAGTTATACAAAATTAATTGGACCCTTTATTGGGATGTATTCCTTTTTAAAGGCCTCTTAGGGTTTACGATGGGTGTCTACTATTCTAATTATGCATTGTATTTGAAGTCAGAGTATGGTTTAACACCAAAATATGTGGGCTATGTGATTTCATTCCAAGGAGTTGTGGGGTCACTGTCTAGTTATTTCATAGGTGCTGTAAATAAGCTATATACAAAAGACTATGATTTTAGTGAAAGGAATTTCCACATATTTTTATTACTAGTCATATCTCTATGTGGATTAATAATGTCGGGCAGTATTTATGCTTATGTATTTTGGCTGATTCCATTAGCTATAAGCAACGCTATTGGTAGATTAGTGACTTTGGAAATGGTGTTGAAGAGGTGCGATAAGGATCATATAGGTACTTTGATTGGGGCTGCAAATAGCATCAGATCTTTATCTGGCGTCATATCTCCAATGGTAGCAGGTTTCATGGGCCATTATTTTGGCGTACCCTATGTGATTTATGCATCTCTGGCAGCTACTTTAGTTGGAGCTGCCCTAAGTTATCAGGTGAAGAAAAACCTGCGAAGGCCAAAAGTAGAATAAAAAACTGTGCAAAAGTTAATAATATTTATTATAAACTATACAGTATTTATAATCAAACTGGATAAATTGTTTTGGGCGCTCTTTCTTGTTTTATTTGTCCTCTGCATGTTCTCATACATTTTCTATTCTAGGCGTGAGTTTAATATTTAAATAATTCCACTTATGGATTTAATCGAAGGAACTCGCCTCCTTTTTCCTCATGTATTGAATGAAATTTTGCATATCTACTCTATCTTGCGGGTTTTCTGGGGGAAAAATCTCCCTCTTCGTTTTTGTCACCCATTCTTCGAAATACGTCGGTTGGTTAAAGTAGTAAAATAACGCCACAGGAAATGCTAAATACACAGCCATCCTACCAACCTCTAACCTCCAGCTGCCCATTATGGCTCTATAGTGTATATATTTCACAAATTATGCAAAAAAACAACACCGCCGACCACTCACTGACAGTAATGACATTTTGTCTCCCGCATTTATGTGGCTGCATATGTTTGTGACATGTACATAATTATTTTTTTAATAAAAATAATGTCTCGTAATAAGATTTATTATTAGTATTAAACTAATAGTTTTGCTAGTAAGTATTGGTGATATTTTCTTTTAAAGTCTTTATAAACGCTATGGTATTACTTTGAAATCTCTATTATGAAATATTTAAAAATTAATAATGAAGATAAAAAGTCCAATTATCAAAACAAACATTTTTCATATTAACCTAACCTAACCGCTTTATTGTCATTATTGAATAATCATTTTATTAGGGAAAATTTGATTGTATATACGGTGACTTACAGAAGTAGGCCTTCGCTGTAAGCCATGCCTCTCATTAGCCTATTGAATTTATAGCTTATTCCGACGAGATAAAGTATAAAGTAAAACATGCAATTTAGCTCGTATTTTATTCGGTGTTCGGTATGATACCGATGACGGTATTGCTTTGTGTGTTATTACGTTACCGCGCAGTGTTAACGGGATTGAGGTTGCGTTCTATCAGTTTTAGCTAAATGTTCATTAAAAATTGCTTTTGACAATGAAAATTTATTTATTCTGAAGACGACATTACCTCTAGAACGTTGTGTGATGTTAATTATATGATACAGTGTATACGTATGTCTATTTAACGACGTTCATCCTACCGTATCGACCGATGTCGCTATTTCTAACGCGTAGGTAGGTAGATACAGATAGACACATACTTGGGTAAGTTTATCATATTCCGATTTTGTTACCGTTATATTGCGCGATTTTTTAAAAATCATTGGTGTTATTACTTTTATTTTCTTTCCTAATATTATATTTCCTTTTAATTTGTTTGATTTTGGTCTACTGTCAGTAATTGTAAGTTAAGGGTAGGCAGAAGTAAATAAAAGGTCGACGAAATCAGATTATTACATGAAAATATTATTTTACAGAATAAAACCATGTCATACGGTGCAGGTAGCAGCCGTCAAGTACGGAAACGTGCGCCAAGAATGACTTTGGGTCAAGCTAGTTATTTAGCAAATTTTATGTTAAAAAATAAAGGATTCGCAGTGCGGACAACTACAACTGAGGATGGCGCGCGGAGAAAACAAGAAATATGGCGGCGACTTGCTACTGAACTTAATAGTTTGAGTGGGGCTAATAAAAATGTTGAAGGGTGGAAGAAGGTTCTGGAATATTATATTGACATTGTATTAGGCTAAAATAGTCCTAGATATTTTATACGCAATAAAATTCATTTAATTAATACATTTTATATGCAGGATATTGTGTTTATTTATATAATCGTAATAATCTAATGTTTCGAATATTTTACAGTCAATTAATTCATAAAATTTATAAAACATAAAATCTATTCTAATTTCAATATCTAAAAAATAACACGTTCCTTATTATATTTACAGGCATGGTTGGATTTAAGAAGAACATCGAGGCTCAGAGTGACGAAATTGCTTAAAAATAAAGGGCCGGGTGCTGATATGGAAACATGTAACATATCCGATTTAGACAGACGAGTATTAGAAGCAATTGGGATCGCTATTAAAATAGGCGACGATAACGTTATGGGGTGCGAAGATGAAGAAGTAATTTTACTATATTTTAATAATATTTATCAGTCTAGCTTATTCGGTCATATATATATATGTACATCTATGAGCGGCGACCATGTCTACTCATAAAATAGTAGTTATTAGATATAGTAAAATAAGTAGGGAAATAAAAGGAAATTTCTGGCGTTTTCTCTAGTATATTTGACTCGCGTTAAAAAGTAGTGACATTATTTAGCTGTTATTTAATTTGAATACTTCCTGATTATCTGTTTAAAATAAATTTTATATTACTATAGGAACTTATATAAATATTTCTTCATAGTATAATAATTATAATAATAAAAAACATAAAACAAAGTATTAAAATAAGGTCTATAATATTCAAATTCATAAATCAAATGCACCTGACTATTTTGTGTTTCGATTTTTAGGTTGCATTCGTCGGTGTAAAGGAAAGCGATGAAAGTTGTGACTACGCCGCTGAAAATGACGATACGACTCTTAATGACTACACGGATATGGATTTGGATTGTGATGTAAATTTCTTTATTAATTTAAGGTTTCAGTTAATGGTAATACTAAAATTATAGCAATCTATAATTAAAAATTATAAATTTTTAAAAAAGGAAAAAAATCTGTACGCCAAACTAGAACATGTTTTTTTTGTTCCAACATGTTTTTTTTATAGTGGCCTGTCATATGACTACACTACAATCTTTTCTCCAGCCTCACTATACAATACAATGAGGTCACTTCAGGTGTTACGCGTAGTACTTTCTGTAGTGTGGTTAAATAAAACAATTATTGTTATTCGGAGGTGCCTTTATTCGTACTATGATTGAGTGACAACTGCCGTTGGTCACGTTCCGTTACTGTGTTGTTTTATATAATGTAACGCGTTCCGTTACACTTTCTTCATTTAACTAATTGATTAAGTAATTATTTATCTTAATCAAATTGCAGGTGAAAGACGACTCTATATTACAACTACCTCAGGAGCCAAATTTTAGTGCTGGTAAAAAATGCAAGCGGTCATTATCATGTAGCGACCAATCGGAGGGCTCTAACTATTCAGACGGTAGCGATTTTAAAAAGGAAAAGAGTCGAAAATCTACTAAGAAATTAAAAGGTAACCTATATAAAAAAATTACTGATGGCA
Organism: Tineola bisselliella; assembly: GCA_028551675.1. Taxonomy (NCBI): domain Eukaryota; kingdom Metazoa; phylum Arthropoda; class Insecta; order Lepidoptera; family Tineidae; genus Tineola; species Tineola bisselliella. Next base: position 44,961 of record JAPWLS010001923.1, on the reverse strand, counting down.
ATATATATATTTTTTATTGGTCATACCTTTTTTGCCAAGTTTCTAGATACTTTATTTAAACTATATGTCCATAAATTTTTTTCATTCCTTATTCAAAACAAAGTAGATTTCTATGTGCGTCTTATTTGCATTTATTTTTTAAACCTTTCAGACAAAAGAAAGAAATCTGAAGCAATGATAGAAAGAGTTCTCAATCATTTACAAGATGATTACTCTAATGGATTAAAGGTATATCAATTATTATTGTTCAATTTAAGATAATCGATTGATTCAATTTTATTCTCAAATGCACATCACTAGCGTGATCACGAATTATATTAAAACTTTATTAAACTTGACCCCTGTGCTATCTTTCTCCTTTAGCTGAACAAGATTGCGTTAACCAATTTCAAAAAATAAATTTAATACTTTATCATTTTTTTTATTAAAAATGTTCAATAAATTAACCCAAGGATTCTAATATTTCAGACATTGATTTGGGTTTTTACTTGCTTTGGGGTAACTTTTATCTGTTTAGATGTCTTTAGAAATTATCAATAAAATCGGTAATAATTCTGATTTCAGGCTATAGCCGATGCTATAATAAAAATAAGCGAGAATAAACCCAGTCAACATTTTCATTCTAGACCTAAAAGGATTATCGAACCATGGTTTCATTATTTGAAATTTGATCGGTGAATGTTATTAAATTTAGTTACGGTATTTATTTCGTTTTATTTTAGTACCCCTACAATGCATTTGGGATTATAAAAACCTTTGAATTCGTGTGTTGTTCAATACAAGTTACATTTGAAATAAATGTATGTACTATTTATATTTGTGTATAAATTTTTTTAAAAAATCTATTAATTAAACCGTTTAAAGTTTTATGCCAATAAGGAAGCTACTACAGATTAAATAGCAAAAAAACTGGTCCGGACCGATGTCCAAGATGAGGGACTGGGTTTGAGTTGCATTGCATCGTTGGCTTTAAAATTATACCACTATTATAGCTCGCTATGTAATGCCTTCGGTGTAATCATCAATATATTATAACACTACGACTAAGTACACATTGGTTTACTAGTAGTGGGCTAATAATAATATAACACAAAATTTTTAATACACCTTTAGTAACTTAAAACAATTATGAGAATTATTATGTGGGAGACAAGAGAGGGACTCTTAAACAATACGTATAATAATAGTACTAATTGATTTTACGTGAGTATATGGCTTGCAATCTTAACTTTAGTATATGTAGTAAATGTTATCGTATTTCCTTATTTTATATTTATATGATCATACCAATGTTGTGTCTTTATTCATTTTATAAATGCTAGTAAACCAATGTGTTTAGTCATTAAACAAATAATTACTAGTTAGAAACTTTGAAGTGCTTAGAAACTTTTAGCTAGATCTTTTTCCTTCAGTAATTATTCTTTTGAAGAATAATTCTGGTAAATGATATGAAATAGAAACAAAGTTTTTATTTTCCCTCCAAAACTGCGCTGAAAGTTTTAGTAAAAAATCTATTTGAATCTTTGAATAACGATTTGCGTCGATCTACAACGAAAATAGAAGGCATTTGTTTTGGCATTATGTTTCTAATGATTTTCAAATAACAATTGCTAAATACTTATAAAATAACATGAGTTAGTTTGCAACTTAATTAGCCGACCACGACCACCCAATGGTTAGCTTAGAACAGTTCAGTCGATATATGCAATTACACGATCAGCTACCTAAGTATCACTTTGTCCGTTTAATGTTTCCCATTAAGTTTTAACAAGCTATCATGTTAGGTTTGTGAAATTGAAAATTGAAATTGTAATGTTAGGGCGGGGTTGTTAATGGAAGTAATTTGTAACATAGTATTCTGAAACAGTTACGAAAAAGTTAGTGTTTATTTTAGATGTCACATGGTTTATTCAGTTTGTTTATGGTGACCCTTATAGCTGTATACAATTGAATGAAAAATAGTTACAAATCTGAGATAGGTACCTAAAGGTAAAGGTTTTAAAAAATACTGGTAGGAAAATAAAAAAAAAAACATTTTCTTCATATAGCCCAATAACGTCTTTATAAAATATTACCCAAATTAAATATTCTTAGAAAAATAAAAAATTTTTAATTACTAGTTAGATATGTGTTTATATGTATATTTTTTTTAATAGGGCGTGACCCCTCTTGTCTCCAGCTTTCATTTGATCTACTACTTAAGGAACAAGGAAGGGAATTCGTATACAGCTCATTATATATATACGATAATTTATTATTATACTACTTATACCTTATTAATTTCCTCACAATATACCTATATTACAAAGAAAGCAACACACTTTCTTCCAAAAGTTTTTAGCTTAATCCATATCAGTGCTTTTAAACGAGGGTTGACGTACCTACATATAATTACGTGAAAAATAAAACAATAATCATAATTTTGTATCCCACGCATATAAACTTAGTGTCACCGTTACGTTTGCACCTCTTTGTGTGAACGACTTAAAATTGAAAACGGTATGTTAAGTGCATAATAAAAGTATGATTTATTTTATGATTTGTTTAATTTTTATTTAGTCACACAAAGGAAATAAATTTCAATGGAATGTTCACGCCTTTGAAAAAAATTAGGGGCATAGAAAATTTTGTTAATAATATATTTCTACTGAAATTAAATAATATGCATGTATTAATAATATTGTACATAATTTAGCCAGTTATTTTACCGAACGGAATCCCGACTTGAATCGGCGTAGTCGTTAAGAAACACATTTCTATATCAATACACGAATATTGGTTCCACTGAGATAGCCTTACGTGTATTCACTTTATAGGTTTTACCGCTACTTTTACCAAATATAAAACAAACGAAACTACTGTATGTATGCAACAATTACATTTTCTTGTTAAGAATTTTATTGGAGAATAAAGATATAAATGTAAAGATATCAGACAGCCGTTATATTCTAATGCTCGTATGTTATTAGGATCTGACACATAAAGATGTCCTCTCAGTGTAGAATTAATTGATTGGTCACCTAGGATATGCCGTGTGCCGACAGCGAGCGGCGCCGCGTTAGGTACGCCAGTAAATTGTCATTTTAAGCAGGGCTTAATTTATGTACTAATCGGCTTACTGCTATTGGTTTCGTATTAAAACATTGCGTGCCGGCGAGATGTCTTCACGGACAATCTGGGACGCGACGTAAATGCTTTCGTTACGTTATGCATACTATGATTCGAAGATTAGTAATTCTAAGTAAATTATTACCAATGATCGGCTTTACTGACCGCTTCCTTCTTATTCATATCTAACCGTGAACCGAGCGCGATTATTGGCAACGATATTAGCTGTCTACGCGGTAGAAAAGGTGGCGGCACTAGTAATAACATGCAATACTGTTTCCGAGAGCGCATTACGACCATGCTCATTGCTATCAGATGCCGTGCGGACCGAACGTGCGGCGCTAATGTGCGCGCAGCACGATTCCGATTTGTTATCGACCTCATGAAAGGGTGCTTTTATAAATACTTACTACAAGCGTACACCTCTTTAAGGATAGTACGGCAATTGAACTTATCATCATCATGTCCTATCTACACTTCCTACAGTTCTCTTGTGCACCTGCAAATTCATATCAAACTAAACTCACGTATATTTAAACATCAGACAAAGAAAAGTACACAAGTGCTGTAGACATCGAAAGCGTATTACTAAGTAATATTAAGAGACTTTTTATAAGTATATATTGAGCGGCAAGTTCCTTTAATTAGAGCATTTAACCTCACTTGTGTATCCTTTTAAATATTTCCCTGGGATCACGATCTTCTTTGTCTCGACGATTGAGTCAACAAGAAAGTATTTGTAACATTGTCAATGCTAATGACCAATAATGATTAGTGCCGCTTTTAGACATTGAACTGCATCTTGCTTGAACAGATCTCCATTTACATTCAATAAAATTAAATGAGAAAAATCGATCTTATACCTCACTGATTGCTGTTTATAGTTACGCAATTTATTTTATTGCCTCTCTTTATGGAATCTTGTTAGTTGTTTTTTAAAAACTCACTTTCTACCAAATTTTATTTAATTTAGCTATTTTCTATTGGTAAGTTAGATACATATGTTAACTTGTGTGTATTTACCTTTTTCTTTTTATAGTAATCTGGTATATGATCACACTACACCTAATGTTATGATAGAATTTAGAGCTAAAAGAGATGAATGTGCTCCATCCAGATTGACAGAACACGCTCCTCTTGTTACAAATACTTGGTTACTTTCGTTAACAGCAAACAAATTATAAACTTATTTAAAATTCAGAAATCAATATAGACATTAGTGAAAATTATAGAAAATAAGAAAAATGTGAAAAGCTTAATCAATTCTAAGATGCCCATTTTAGTAGTAAACTTTCATTAATCGATATGTTTAGGTTACATAAAAGGAATGCGACATGCTTATGAATTAATAACCCGCAATTTGTAAGGTATGATTGGAAAGCTTGGCGCCATCATAATTTATTGCGTATCCAGTCATTTGTTGACTTACAAGGTTTTTCTTTAAATTTTTAAATACAACGCAATAGGTGGAATTCTTATAAACAATATAAAAATGTTAGAATAGTAGACATATTGATTATTTTTATTTAGATTGGTTATTACTCCAGTACATTCACTGTGGGGTACTTAATACAAATGTAACTCCCATGAAGTGACATGTCTGCATTTCGAAATCATTTTGAAAGTAACCGGGTATATCGAGAGGGGTATGCCCTGTCGATCTGAACTGGCTACTATAAAAAAAATAACATAAGAATTCAAAATTTTGTACTTATTTCTTTTTTTCAAAAGTATAATTAGGTAGGCCAAATCTTCACTACGACCTGATAATCTTGCAGTATGTGGTTGAGAGACATACAAGTAATCCTAATCGTCCATATGAAAGGGAATAAAAAACCGTGGAATAAAATTTACGTTTAAATGAAAAGGAGTAAAATATAGACAGTCATACCGTATACAAAGGATACTCGAAGTTACCTAATAATTTAAAAAGGTGTGAATAATATCGATGCATTTATTATTATTTTAAATAAAGGATATGAAGATGGGATCACCTCAAATAGATTAACTCATGGTTTATTCATAACAAGAAATTGTACTATAGATCGAAATCGTAGCTTCGTGTACGATATGTAGATAAATAAGTTCTTAATAAAGCTTTTGTTACCGCATGGCGCACCGCAGGGGTCTCACTTCGGTCCAAAACGATTTCAATTTGAGCGATTGAGTAATCTGGGAGACTTAAAGGCCCGTATTTATAAGCTGTTCTTCAACATTTTTGAGTTGGCGATGTGATTTATTAACTTGAGAGTCAAACATGTGTTGCGCTCTATAGACGAGAGCCTAAATTATGCATGTTTCGTTATGAATGATGCTGTAAAAGTGATGGTGGATGGATAAGGACTTCACAATAATTGCGTAAACGTTCTGACCTTGTAGAAGTTGTAAGTTTCTTATTGCTATTATTGTTTACTGCTTTTCGAATAAATGCAACCGCGATCAGATAGGCTTGTATGCCAAAATTTATTATGCTATTGCTAAGCATGCAGCGACAGAGGTAATTTAGGTTAATAATTATGAAAATAAGAAAAAATATTGAACTGTTTGTAGGTGGTATCTTAATTTGGTATAAAATTTTGCAATTTAGGATCTGTTTAAGTCGTACCGAATTCCTCTTTTTAGAATGAAAGTCATACTCTTCTGCTCTTCTACCTTCTAATTAGTTATAAATACAAATATGCGAAATTCAAATTCTACTATAATGCAGTGGCAGTGATCACTGATATTATCCTTTCCAGTGGCTTTCACTGTCTGTTTATAATCGCCCATGGCTCTTCTTGCTTTAGCACCTGGATTATCTTTTTTGTTTATATTAGCTGCCGTTTCAATGGAGAAATCATACTCTAAGCTTCCTGTTGTCTGTATTGAATTACGCAAAATTATATTACTCAAATCTTTATGATATCTTCGCCCCGAGTGGTTTGAGTAACCAATCACTTAAGTTCTGCTTCGTTAAATATCACAGCTTTTGTTTTCTCTCCTATTGCCTAAGCATTATTGTTCTTATTAGAAATCGAGCGCGTTGTTTTTTTTTTATAAAAGTCATTTGTTCGTTTTAATGGATAAAATATATATTTTTGGCATTGAGTTTAATCAACTAGAAAAGCGAGATAAAAAACCAGGTACGTGCTTATAAATTCAAATAAAAACAAAAATACTACAAGCACTAAGGACTGACTAAACAATACTATCTGCTGGGTTAATATCATAAGCAGGACAACGCTTTCTCTAGTATATTTGACTTACTGAACAGTAATGTATAAATATCTATAAATTTTGTAATTGAGTAAGCGATGACAAAGAAGGGTAGTTTGTTGTATAAAAACTCGTTATATTTAAATGACGTTGTCTATTTAAGAAATTTGAATATCAAAAGATTTTTGAATGGTTACAATTTATTTGATACACATCGGTAGGTTCCAATAAATGATTCTTTAGAAAATATTTATTACATAAATCTAAAATTTTACAATGTGTCAGCATTCACCTAAATATTACATTTGCGTTTAATGAAAACTAAATATAAAAATAAATTTTGAGTAATATTGTGACCGAATTGTGGACAAGTTTATTTCTTTTTTAAGGAAGTTGTAGCATTTGTTATCTGGCACCTAAAGTCGATATTTCCTGACACTGTAAAGTAAACAGTAGACAGGAACTTTACATCTTAATAAAAATAGTAATTGACACGAAGGCAAATAAAAGCCAAGTAACTTATCTTGCGGAAGTCGCCATAAAATGATGAATCAATTCGACTTCATGCTGATAACCGGTAGCGCCACATAGTTCGGACAAGAATTTTTATTGATTTTTTCTGCATTGTTCACGATATAAATGTACGTAGTACTTATATTAAAGTAAAATATTAAAATGCCTTACTAATATTACTTCAATCAGAATACCTATATGTGAAATTTAAAAAAAAAAAGCTCAACTTGTATGTATGTATAAAAAAGATGTAATTTTTTAAAAGTAAAGGTTATTGAACTATAAGTTTCAATATATTATAAAGGAATATTGTACGGCTTTTAAGTTCAACTTTCGCTTAAAATTGTAGCCCTTTGAACGTAATGAAGTCTCAAATTGCCGGGATTTTAAAGGAGCACGTGAGAGGCGAGTCATATTAGTACTCATTACAGAAGAGGCGAACATTATTTTAAATTATACGTCACTTACTTCCTTTAAAAAGTTTTGTTCCGAAATATTATTTAAAATATTCCAAGAATAGTGATTTTACATCTTAATTATGTTAAGAGGAAGTCTTTTAAATACATTACGAATTATAATAATTATGCAGGCAAATTTCTTAATATTACGTTTAAAACATCTTAATAACTTCAGCCCGAGGGTTTCGTAGTCGCACATATAATAATATATATGTAGCATTTATTTCAATATTCAATTTATTTATAGTATTTTTGTTAAATAAAATAAATGAAAGATGCACAAAAAAAACGCATTGGAAACACGAATCCTGTTTTCCCTGGGATATAAAACCGCAGCTTTAGATTACTGTAGGTTATTTTTGAACTCGTTATAATCGAACCTTGGTCTCTAAAATGAATGGCTGTCCGAAAACAATGAACAGGAACGGGTTTAAAGATAATTATAAAAAGATACCAGGAGTGCTGCATTGTTTTTATTTTTGTTTGACATAAAATTATAATATTCTATACGTAGGATAGGCAATAAAATAAATACTATTTCATGTATATACAATATGGAAAGCTTTAATTCTTTTTGATTTTTAAAGTTGTTATAATAATGAAGTTACTTATTTACATACTTTTATATAATTTTTTTTACCCAGCCCAGGCAACTCATTTTAACAAATCTTAAAACTGGAAGTAACTTATAAGTAATATATTTATTTATTTTGTTTATGTTTTAATATATATTTTTTTACATACATATATTAAATACATTTTTTGAATGAAAATTTTATATAAATCTTAGCCTATTTTAAAAAGAATATAACTGTCATTACTGTCAAGTGTCAATGTCAAGTGTTTGTAAACAATCGATCGATGCAACATGGTTTACTTACCTATTTAGAAAGTAAAACATAATTGTAAGGAATGTATATTTTAGAATATTTAAATTATAGTAGCTTATAAGTTGTATTATTTACTATGTAAGTCAAAAGGATACATTCGTTCTAAGACAGCTGCGAAATCTTGTAAAGGTAACTTCAGACAGTATGGACAACATACTAGTGGATAAAATAGTAAAAAATTGTGTACAAATTTACGAAAAGCTACCTAAAACAGGTAAACCATCAAGTACAGAATATACTATATTGTCTTGTGTAATAAAGTTGGACGAGAAGAATAACTTCGAGGTTATCTCGTTGGGTACCGGCACTAAATGTATCGGAGCTATTAAAATGTGCCCAAAGGGCCAAATGCTTAACGACAGCCACGCAGAAGTATTGGCGAGAAGAGGATTTTTACTATATCTTTATGAAAACATAAGTAATGCATTAGAGGAACAGAATTCAATTTTTACAGTGGAAAACAAACTTTGTAAGTTAAAAGATGGTATAAAATTTGCGTTTTATTCTTCCCAAATGCCATGTGGTGATGCGTCTATACTACCAATGTCAAATGCGAGGGATTCAGAAATGTATGGTGATATTGTTACTCCTCGGAAAAGGAAAACAGATGACCAGCGAAAATCAGCACCATACATGGACATACACAGAACAGGTGCTAAATGTTTACCTCATTCTGAACAGGATCCAAAGGGTAATGGCATGGAATATCATTTATTAAGCCAAGTCCGGACAAAGCCTGGCCGGGGAGATCGGACACTGTCAGTCTCCTGTAGTGATAAAATATCTCGATGGGTACATCTAGGATTACAAGGCAGTCTAATAGGCATGTTATTACAGGAACCAATTTATATAAGCTATTTTATTTTTGGTGCTGGCATCCCTTACTCAGAAGAATCGCTTAACAGAGCCATATTAACAAGAAACAATACAAATTTAAAAATAGAATGTGTTCCAAAATTCTTTCAGAGCTCTGTTAAATTTAAGGATGTTAAAAGTGAGAAAAATAATAAACCAGCTCCTGGTAGCATTGTTTGGATTAATTTAATTAAACCGTGAGTTACATTACTTTTAATAACTAATTATAAATTTTATTACTAATCCTTAATTCAACATACTTAATAACTTGGGTAGTCCATGGAAAGTGACATAATTTGAAATCAATAGATTTATACATGTTTCTTATCCATGCAGTGTGCTCTAGGAAAATATTTTGGTTACAGAATATCAGAAGTTGCAGTTCAAGGAAAGAAGCTAGGAGTTACTAAGAAAACACAGACCAAGTCAAGCTTTTGTCTCAAAATCAGCAAGGCATCTTTATTTAAAAGTTTTTTGTCCATACTACAACAACACAAGGAGCTGAGACAAACTGTTTTAGGTGAAATGCAGTTAAATGAAGCCGAATATGATGATATAAAAAGTAAATCAAAAAATTACAACGATAAATGGGTATTCATAAAAGAAAATTTCTTTAAATTATGGACAATTAAACCTAAAATGTGGAATTTTAAAATTGATAATTTCTAATTTTAAAATTATGTATGTTGAATGATGACCTTTGTTGTGGTAAAAAAAAGTCACATGTTTTCAGAGTTTTATAATGCTTTGGAATTTTTAAATCTCACAAAATTGTTTTTTTGTCTTTCAGTGTTTGTCTCTCATATTATTTTCTAATTCTGATTTCTTTTACCAATGAACTATTAATATTAATTAATGATTTTGATCATGTGATGATTTTTTTTGGCATGTTAATGGTTTGGATAATTGTTAAAATTTGTATCTTTGTATGGTGGTTAGCTTTTTTAATAAAATTATAATCAGCATTGTGATAATTTTAAAGTATATATAAAAGGAAGTTAATTAATTATAAAATTAATTTAATTAAATTAAAAATGTACTTATTAAAAAATTATTTTATTATTTATTTTCTTATTAAACATTAAGACCTATAACAAATGTCAAAATAAGAACTGAAATTTAACTTAGTATCGCTTTTAAACGACAGAACTAGACATGTGTCGGTCAATTGATTAGCTGATCATTTTCCGATTTTAGGGTTTGTTTGTTTTTTGACATGAGGATTTACGTGTGAATTAAAATTTTATAATTTCTTATTGAATACTCGACATTGGCAGAATTGTCTTTAACACTAGATTTACCAAACCAGTCAAAATGACTGGTCTTGCAAGATCAAATTAAAATTCCTACCGCGTGTAACATTTTCTTTAATTCTTCTAATCTTCTTTAATTTATAACAGAAGAATTAGTATTGTGAATTTTATATTATTTTATATAGGTATATTTGTAACAAATATATACTTTTTTGGTTTTGGTAGAAATAGGTATATTCAAGCTGGTAAATCTAGTGTTAATAGATATCTGAGGTCATTAATAAAAGAAGAAGATCATTTTCCTCCAGAGTGTGAAAAGTTGTCGACTTTCTAAATTTTCTATTTTGTAATAGTATTCCTTTTTCACTAGAGATTCAAAATTAAAATTCACATGCAATTCACGCAGGTATAGCCTTAATTTTTGTGCCAAAGATGTATGTACATTGCTGCACCTGCTTGATTAATGATTTGCTTTTATAATCGATCATGTGTTCATATTGGAAGATTCATCTAAATGACCTTTAACTGCAGTTACCCAACATAATGTGAAGAAAATGGTACTATGTTAGCTAAGCTGTGTTAGGTACACTTTCGAATACAGCGACGTGGTCGTCTAAAAATACTCATTTATTGCTACTAACTTGAAATTGGCTTTTTTAATTGCCATTTGAGTAATTTTATTTTAATTAACGTAATTAAAAGTAATTGACAAATTGAAATTACAAGGTTTTTAATTATTGTGTTGATTTTGACTGTTTTAGTCCGTTGTTTCAAATGTTTTGCGACCATTGATTGCCGCAGCATTAAGAAGTGAAACCTTTGCGGAACCTGTTAATGTTCACTAATTGTCGTAGATTTTGCATTCAAAAGCATGTAATGATGAAACGGACGCTGTCTATTTACGCTTCTATTGTTAGCGGATTCGTTTGTGAAATACCTACAAGCTTTAGATGTAATCTCACAAATCTGCGCAGTAACACCTACTGAGGGTTTCAACTATCTTGAAGACCTTGGCTTATTTTATTTGTTACATTAATAGGCAAATATAATCCGACTCGTATTCTGCATGGAATATATGATACCATCGAACAAGAGTGAAAAATAGTTTACTTTTTTAATTAGAAAATTGTAATGTTGCTCGTGTAGCCCAATCAGAAATAATATTTTGATTTTTCAGTTTTAATTTTCAACTATTTTTAAATTAATATTAAAACTTTGAACTGAATTTCAAATAAAAATTCGAGCTACAAATAACTTGGTATTCTAGTATGCACAACTTAATAATTAATTAAAGGCAGACAATAGTCTCATCAGTCTCCAGAGTACTGTCGAATTAATTTGTTAATTAAAAACCTTAGTATGATTATATGAGAATCGATTTAGACTTTAAATTTAGAAACTTTTTTTACCTTATAAAAACGAACTAAAAATACGTGTCTGGCCATTGTTTTGGAAAGATCGGACATTATAATCAGTTGCATTCTTTACTATTATAAAAGACAATGATTCACTTTTTTATCCAGGAAAAGGACCACCAATAAACATTACGTATCAAGAAGTGACATATCATATGGATAAGAGCATTAAGGGTTAAGTAAAACAAATGGGTCGATGCTCGATCGACGCCCACGATCACGGAACAACTGCCGCCTCGGATTTATTGAATATTGATTGTAGATTACAACTCGCAACGACACATTGATAGTTTTTGTTATTTGCCGCACAAATTGATATCTTTCAACTTGGTGTTTTGTTGATGCTACCAATACTTGCTAAAAAGGTCCAGTAAAAATAACCAGTCTCTTGAGGGCTTGTTTGGAAGGGAGGTAGAAAGTAAATCGTGGTTTAAGTCGGGTGTCCACCCGTCAAAGGCTTTGTCGACACCAACCTACTCCGTCTCGTCATTATTTCGACAATAATCAAACTGATTCGCTCAGCCTGTTTTATGTTCACCCACTTTCTACCGGAAAGCAATTAAAAATAATTTGCATTTCTCTTTATGTGTGATATTTTATTTAGGCTAGTAGCTTCTGAATTTATTAGCACCGGAAGCAAAATATAACTTCATGTTTTTGGTAATAATAATTGGCCTAATCTAAAACAATAATTCCTCTTTTGGTATGCTATTAGCAGTTCCTGCCTCTTACTAATAGTAATTCTAATATTATTTATTCAATTTTAAAACGTAAATTTAGTTTAGACTCTGAATAAAAACCTATATTATTTTAAGCCATAAATATATTTCATACTATTATTTGATCGTACATTTTGTTTTGTTTATCTAAAACATACAGCATTGGGGGCATAACTTTGCGCGGTCAGGCCTCTGTGTTGTGACAAGACAATGGTTGTTCCGGAGTATAAATCATAAGCACCTGTTCACCTGCGCGTGCGCAGATCGTCCGCTCTTTGCCTACAGGTGTTTGTTTCTGTTTGCTCTCAATCCCTGTTCGAGTCATGTCAATATTATTTTATCTGCATTAAAATATTCTAAACATTTATAATATATTGGTTCCTGAGTAAATTCTATAAAAACTTAGTAAACTACTATAAGCTCAGTCTGCCATTGAAATGTAATGGTGTTCATTCGACTACTCGAGTCTGTATACTAGGACGATTGCTGCTTGTCCTAGCTTAATATCAGATGAAGTGTGGTCACACGTACGATTCATAAAAAATCAACAGTAATCCAGCTAATTACCTATTTAATTATTTTTATTAGAATTCAGTTTACAATCGTTTTAGTTAACTATAAAACAACAAATAGCAATCGGTTTATTGTGTTCATGTATAACAAAAGAAGACCTCACTGAAACACCAATTTCGTGTTTTACAACCGCTATGAATAGAGACAACAACGACTCTTTTCACAGTTAGGTCGTAAATTCGGTGCCTCCTCCGGGAGAGGGCCTGCTATCGGGAGGGAGGGGTGTGTACGATCACGACTCATTGTTTATCCACAACAAATTGCCACGGTCAAATTCCTCGCTGACAATGTTAGGGTGTTTCTACATATGTCTAAGTATGACACTTTATCATGGTCATATATTTTAATATTGTAATTCTCTGAATACTACGTGTAAGTGGCGAAGAGCTAAATTTTGTATTCGAAAATCAAACAATAAAAAAACATTTAGATGATCCAAACAAAATGATTAATTTAAAATGTTGATCTTAAAATCGTGCTTACCGTGACCATGTTGGCAAAGATTTCTAGATTTAGTAATGTGCCGCAATACATATTATTTTAAAGCTCGTAATATTTTAAACGACAATAATTCATAACGCACATACACAATAAGTTTTTTTTTGTTGTTGCTATATAATAGCTTCAAAGTATAAAAATCTCAATCTCATAAAAAAGTAATGAACATTTTCTCAATCGTTTCTGAGATACTCAATACAACAACGAAGAATCTACACAAAGTATCCAATAACAAGCTTAAATTGCACTTCTATAAAATTGTGATTTTGTAGATCCTATAGATAGATATTAAATATTCCTAAATTGCATTGCCCCATACTGACACTGTTTCTCCTATGACAATTGGTTATCTGAAAAAAAAAAAAAACTTTTAGTGATAAGATCGCCAATTGCTCCAAATTTGTTTCTTATGTGTTAAAGCAATAAAGGATTTATTATTATCATTATTATTGATACATTAATATAGACAAAATAAAATAAAAGAGTATAAAGCGAAAGTCTGTATTCACCTTAAAAATCTAAAGAGAATTGAGGATGCGGTGAGTCGTAGCATACGAGAAATGCCGTAAAGTATTGTGTTTATTGACTTTAATATTCTTAAAAGGATGTGATGAGCTTTATAAGGCAAGAATGAAAAGTATTTTGTCGTCTTACATTCACTTAAGCCTAACTCAATGCCAAAATGGTATCTTATAATAATGGCAAAATACTTCGGTGTCTAAAGGACAAGCAAATATGTTAATTTACTAAATAAGTTTACGTTTCTTAACCCTCTATCTCGCCAACGAATTCTTTTTTTAAAACTATAATTTAGGGCGTTTTGTGCCTTTAGTGCGGATTTTAATAATGAAACGCAACTATTTCAAAAATGTCAGCAGCTTTTTTTGTATACGCTGTTTTTGGTTCTGCACAGCACCGATAGGTTCGCATTGAGTTGCTTTATATAAAAAAAATCATGTGTAACAAAAACGTATATTATGTGGGATATATAGAATTACTACAGATGGAATCCTTAAATATTTTTTCTGGAGGAATGGCACATAAACATGTGCTTCTAATAAAAGAATAGGTTTAAAGATTTAATAGAACAATTTCTTAAATTATTGTAATCTACCAAGCTTTCGATATGGTTAGTACAGTTATGATGCTGTGGGGTCCACGAGTATATTTCAAGATCGTTTCTTGGTAAAATTGGTCAATCTACCGGGTAAAGATCATGTCCATCGCTATTAGTTTTATAGATAACTTGCCTGCTTTCAGGTCAAGCGGTATTTGCCTTGTAACCTAAGTTAAGTAATATTAGTTTAGGATTTACTTAAACGGAAAAAGCAATTTTATGCATTTGCAATTTCATTACCACGAAGTTGCGTGAGTTGCTTTCACAACAACACCCATCTTTTTCAGATTAAATATTTCAACAGATTAATGCGTTCACAAATTCTCATAACAGCAGCAGGCGAAAAGACTTAACTGTTAACTTAAATTTAATATATTACACGTAATGAATTGTTCATGATTTTTATGTGGCGAAAACTCGTATTGAACGCTTCGTGCGTCCGATCATCAGCCGAGTGTCGAAAATGAACAGCACGAGATCTTGACTTACGAGCAGAGTACTATTGTATTAATTTCACTGGTGCTGCTTTCCTCGCCAAATTATCACACCATTCATTTAAAATATCACCAATACATCGGCCCAGATACCCAGTTTCATATTTCCTGCTCAGAAAATTCTTTAATATTTATCGTCTTTCGAGTAATTTGAATGCTTATGTTTGTTAAAATTATTTCAACTTTAAGTTCAAATGAGAGGGACACCCACATAGTGACACAGTTTTGAAGCAAAATAACTCATATTAGTGCTGAGCGAAATACATTTGGCATGATCACGCAATTGGACATTTTGTTGACATCAATTAAGTTGGCGACCATTTTTGATGAGAACGGCGCCTCGTGCACATTTTTTATTTGTTTTAATATCACGATCTGTCTGTTTCTGTAGAATTATTACGAGTATGCTCGCAGTTACATCAGCAATAAATCTCAACACGAAATCCTTATTTATAGTCAAGGCTATCTTCAGAATCGTTATCCTAGGCATTATAGGGACTATTTTATAAACAGACAAGTTATTTATTAGTATTATTGAAGACGTCGTGTTTTATAACGTTAAATACGACATCTATAAATTATATGCACTTTTTCTACTTTTTGTATTTTAAAATTTACTATAAAACTTTGCTTGCAACATTTTCTTTGTTGGTCGTACTTGCTTTGCTATTTATTTGGTTCGGTCGTTTATTGCCTCCATTTATTACTAACCCTCATGCTTTCCCAATAGGCGTAGCTTTACTAGCGGCCGGTGCCTCAATTCTGGCTTAAACTCCAGTTGTCTTGCTGCATTACATACGTTCTTTAAAATATCGTAGGAAATGTGTTGAGACGGTTTTGAGTGTAGAGTTGAAGACACGTGTTAATAATATTCTTTATATACTAGCAGTATTCATACATACGCATTACGCATACAAATCAGAAACTAGGATAGCTAACAGGT
This sequence comes from Tineola bisselliella, assembly GCA_028551675.1. Taxonomy (NCBI): domain Eukaryota; kingdom Metazoa; phylum Arthropoda; class Insecta; order Lepidoptera; family Tineidae; genus Tineola; species Tineola bisselliella. Next base: position 28,930 of record JAPWLS010001923.1, on the reverse strand, counting down.
GACAACACAAACATAAAACACCAAAATTCAAAATGAATCAATATCACGAGGACTAAGATTATAGTTAAGGAAGGATTGAAATATCGGCCCCAAGTTTATTTCTTATTCATACGGATAAATTTTACTATAAATAATATTATAATTATATATTTCTTAATTAACTGACGCTACATAATTAATTTACTAAATTAAAAGATTTTATGTAGGCTTATTATCGCGATTTACTGTTTTGTTTAACTTGACCCGCAGTTTTGTAAGCTTTGCAACAATTAGCTTACGAAATGTCGGATCTAAATGATTGATGGATTTAAATTACCGGTCGAATTTAAGTTGGAAATGGGGAACAAATTTGTCTCAATGGATACGTCTTTGGCTATCTCATATAAAACAGACGACTGGACGTAAATGGGGCATTTACTTTGTTAATGGATTTTCTATAGGCCATTATTTGTAGAATAGGTATTTGTCTGTTACAACTTAGTTTACTTGTTAGTGTCTCTGTTATTGTGACTTTTGTAAATATATAATGGCATTCAATTAAAGTACAATATAAGAAATCATATCAACTAATTGATGTGTGTAAGCCACGGGAACACGTGACCTAAAAAACTATAAAATTAGGAGACTTATTGTTGCTATTATTTTCTTAACCCATGACCTTGATACAAAGATTAAAATAATCAAAATCAACGCGTACGCAAAATAAACTAAGCCGTATTAAGACGTTTAATAGTTCAAAATAAACGTTATAAACATTAGTCCACTGGGATAGGAACTTTGGCTTAATAACGTTGTTAATAGTATCTTCTCTAAGGTTCGTCTGAGTAGCCTAAGGGTTCGACGATAAAAAGAGAATAAGACGTTTCTATCAAATCCTCTACACACGTACTATACGGCGGAAATCCAACAGTATTAAATATAGTTCCTAAACCGCTGGTCTTCACTTGTTTATTATGGCGTTTGTTGTTTTAGCTATTATTATAGAAAGGCAAACATCACGTAATTACTGAGTAATTCAGTTAGCAAAATATTGACAAAATTAGTTAAAACATTCCACATGAAATCAAAACAAAGGAATCAATGTGAAAGAATGTTATCTCCTGTATTTACAATGCAATGATACATTGTAATTTTCAGTGCGTGTAAAATATCAAAATTCTTATCTTATACGTCTGGATGATTTATACATCGAGTATTGCGACACTTTAGGATAAATTTAAAATTATACCAAGCTCACATATGGTTTAAATTCGAATTGTATGTTCAGATAGGAAGTTGTACAGATTATGAAGCGATACGGAGTGGTGTTAATGTTAAATTTATAGTAATATTGACAAGAATTACATAAGTTGAGGTCGCGAAGTCTGTACCATGCGTGGGCGCAACAGATAAATAAATGTCTTTATCAAGAAACAAACCAACAATAATGAAGCCACGCCACGTCACTATTATGTTAAATTTTATATAATGCCATATTAAACACGAATTTGTCTTTTGTTATCTGGTATTTGTGATTTTTGCCAACTATTACTTTAAATAAAAGATAATGCAATCCCCTTACTTTTTATAAACGCTTTATACTTTAATACTATACTATATGTGCAAGAATGTATGGAAAACATATTATTGTTTAATTATAATATTTAAAAGGATGATATGTAGTCAACTGTTTTAAGTATTTTACGTACTTCTCCCATATAAACGCTGGTACCAGAGAAGACAATCAGTCGGAATAAAATTGTATAATATTAAAATAATTTTTAGAATACAGTCGATTTTAAAATTTAAGCCACTATTCCATGACCCTTGTGGGCATACGTGATAGGAATACGACTATTTCTAATTTATATAAGCGAATGTTTCTACTAATTAAGACACTAAATATTTAATTACATACACATTTGTACGTTCTAGATTTAAATTAATTTAAAGATACTTTAGTTTTATTATCAATCTAGATCCCCAGTTGAAATAAATTTATTACTCCTAAAGGCACTATATTTATGATCAATTAGCTTAAAACGCATTTGAGAAAGGTCAGCTATAAAATAATAAAAACAGAGAGATTAATACTCGACGTGTGGATAATAAATGCATAGGATCTGGGCGTCATTGTTGACAGTAATATCAGTGTAGTCATTTCAAGAGCTATCTCCGCGTGCGATCTTTTGTATTCAACGAATAATTAGCGTTAACGTGCTTTATGGTTCCGCGAACATTACAAGGTCTACAATAAAAGTTTTAAAGCCATTTTTAACGTTCGGTCTCGTAACAAAAAGGGTGAAATTGTACGATGTAAAATATAGGTCTATAGCAATGGATTTTTTGATATTTTGTAAGTAAAAATGAATTGGACCAGTTCTTTTTATTATTATTGTAATCTCAAACTAAATATATATTGGATAGATAGTAAATCGCCGAAAAATATATAATTACAGCTTATATAACTATAGGATTAAATATTTTGGTTTAAATTTTCGACAACTTATCGTACCATTGCTCAGAATTAAACAATTTTTCTTAAATTTTGTTCTTCCAATGAATATTAATTAATGTTCGTAACAAATACCTCGTTCTTTAGTTACGATTGGTGCCGTTTCTTGAAATTATAGATGGGTATAAATTGTATCGTAAAGTGAAATTGGCAAAATTATGTGACTTCGGATTCAAAAATATGATTTTTGTGTTGAAGTGAATTTGTGATTCAGGTGAAATTCGAAATTTCTATGTCACGATATTAAATTGCAATTAGGTCAGTTTGTAAAATTCATTAGAATATCGGGAAAACATAATAATAGTAAAATATTTTTAAACATAGATCTATCCACTATCCTAGTGGATAAAATATCACTGAATAAGCTGGTTTTTTTTTTCACCTCATTTCTTATATCTATATATACCATAAACAACGTGTAAAATACCATAACCATATTTAAGGCAAATAAACTTGAATCTATCCAGAAATATATGTATCTTTTATTTTATAAATTTAAAATCACTTAAAGATTACAATAAATTTTCAATACGTAATAACTCTTTAATCTCTATCATGTAACGTGTAAAACGTAATTTAATTATAAAATAAGGCTTGAAATTATGGGCTTCATTACAAATCAGCCGTCCTCATCTCCGTCCACGTGTGCGGATCAGAGGTGGGTGCAATGCCTGTTAGACCTTTTGTACTTTGACCCGTTTATAAACTTTTTTAGAATAATAAAGAGCGACCGTGGCTGTCAGTGTAATCACTTTACAGACTTGGACTCATGTGAGCCCAATCTTCTAAATTTCGACGGTACCAATGTATAGCAAACTAGCTATTAGTATATTATAATCAAATTCAATTAAAACAATTATTGTTACTGAATTTTGAAACTGAAAATATAATTATAAGTCTCAATATATTTTTAAGTCATAATAATTACAGGACTAATAAATAGTGATGATAAAGAGTGGCGCGGGTAACCGCAAGAGTGCGTGAACTTTGGATTAACGATCGTGACATCAATTTACATGGGACGACCGACATCCCGCGTTTAATGCACCCAGTATTGAATTGATAATTTATAATTCGAATTGCATAACGGTATGAACGTAACTTTAGGCAGAGCAAGCCGGTATAGTGGAAACGATTTTTACCTAGCATGCATTATAACTTAAGCTAGTAAAAAAATTTGATGAATTTTAAGAACATTTCTGCTAAATGTGACGTTAAGGACATATTAAAAATTACATTTATTTATCTATTTAAACTGGTACTGCAAACAGTTAAATCATAACAATATTAAGATGAATGACATAAGTAAAAGTAAGCTTGAAAACATATACATATGTATCTATATACAAAACATACCTACCTACTAATGAAAAAATTCAGGTAAAATATATTAATATCAGTGTTGTTTTCGTGTTTCGAAAATATATTTATTAAATTGAGTCATGAATGGGTTTAGTTCTGTCCGGCCTGCATCCGTAGTATTCCGTAGAAAATACTGGTACAGAGCGACGATGGGATCACTGGCTATTCCTTGGTTATCCTTTCAGAATTTGTTCAGTGGGCTCGGGTACAACTACCAATGTTCCTGACTTGAAATCTGAAAACATAGAATCAATGTTATATTAGATAATCGTTTACTACAATACATTGTAAGTAAGCTATAAAACAAGTGAATTATGGTCAGAGAGAACAGTTAAAAAGTAATTTTACGCTAATTTATAATTAATTTAATAAAACCTCAATTTCTCCGTGATAAGGATGTGGGTCGGTGTACAGTCAAAGTGTGAACAGTATGTAGACAGTATTGTTGGTCCATTTCACAAACTGGTTTGGACACGCGAATTCTTACAACACATGACAAAATTAAATAAATTGTTTTAACGGACATTTTAAATTCATTTAAACTTAACTTTCGGTTACATATTATTAATTAGTTACTTGAACTTAGATTTGCGATAATATATAGATTTATTTTTAAATTTCATTATTTATTTAAACCGTCTAAATTAGTTTATTTTATTTTATTCTGGAAACTTATAGCTATGCTATTACTAGTATATAGTATAGCTATAGTAAATAAAAAGAGCATTAAACAGTTTCCGTAGATAGTAAAAAGTTAATTTGCACAAGATGATGTTGCTATCGATTATAATTTCAAATACTTTATATGACTAACCATTGCGTTTGTTTTGATTAACTTAATACAACGTATTAAATACTTTGCAGCTAATATACTAAACGTTAAATAATATAATAATAATAATAAATCCTTTATTATTTTTAAAATGGAATTACAATTGAATACTAAACTAATATGTGAAAAGACACAACTACAACTTAGAGCAATTGGCGATCTTATCACTAAAAGTAATTTCTTCAAATAATTAAGTAATTAATCAAAACAAACGTAATAGTGAGTCTTTTAAATTAATTAAATTATATTCACAAATAACCTCAGACACCATTACGACCTAACAAAGCTGACAAGAGCATATTAAACTGTTTAAATTTAATTTAAGATTTTAAAACTTATTATATGACACTCCATTGCAAGCATACCTTGAAAATAATATTTTACAACACCTATTTAGAATCAATGCAATATGACAAGGCGTTGAACCATTCTAATTCTAATCTAACTTGACAATGTATGTAGTAATTGTTATTTGTTAATTAAATTAGAACGAAATTGTTGCTGCGATAAAAAAACGCCTTAGTTGGTAGCGAGTGGCGATGTTGTAAATATTTAATCAAGATTGCAGTAACAAAACGTGTACCAAAAACTTGATCATTCAGTAAAGATATTCGCAATGTTTGCGTTTTTAATTATTTGCAAACAATGTATAAATTCTCTGCATTTTTGCGAGAGATAACACGGTTTTAGCACTTAATTACTGTCAAGGTCGAATAACAAAAATACTAAAATACTAAAATTAAGGTTAAGTATTATATAGACCAATTTATTGTCCTCTTTTTCTTTTACAAAACGAATGACTCATATTGTATATCATAATGAGAATTTTAACCTCCCAATATTTTCATTCTAATATATTGTATCTGTAATACCTACATTCTATCTATTAGTTATATTTTTTTGTCTCTGCTTACAGTATAAAGGGTGGCCATCATAGAGCATGCGTGAAATAAATAAATACATATATTATTGGCGCGAATGAAGCGAAAGGTGTATGAAGTGATTATGGAAATTAGACATAATAAATATAAATGGTGTGTATATGTATAATATACATATATAAACATATATTTTTGCAATGATACAATTACATACAAAATAGATAAGGAAAACATAATCGTAAACTGGGAATATAATTAAATAAATTGTAGTATAAATAAAGTTGATTTGATTAAATTGCTTTTAGAAAAGCTTTCTCGTTGTGATTCAATTGTAACGCGGATTGTTGTTCCCTATTGGTCTACTCTTAAAGTATAAAATTTAAGGCACGGCAAGGTGTTCTTTCTCTGTCATACTGGTCTAAATTTCCATAAGTTGTAGGAGATAGGTGCAAATATTTTTCCTTTTTTTTCGTGTGTCGAGAGTAGACCTGTTGAAGTATGACGGGTATTGCATAAATACAGTAAGTGCTGAACTGATGACAGCTTCTAGGAAACGCTCGCCGATGTAATGACCAATTTGCGTTAGGAAGCCGGCAAAGAGTAGACGCGCACTTTTTACAATCTCTCAAGCTTCCAAGCAAATGGTTTCGCGATTTATGTAAATGTATAAAAGTTTTTATAGTAATTGTACAATCAAAACAATAGGATCTATAACTTTAAGGAATTTATAATGTATGAGACTATTAAATTGATCGCAGCCACGATGGTTGTCAAACCAAGTTAATCCCAAAAATAAGATAAAGTTAATCCAAAGAAACGAAGCCGCATACAATATTTTAATTTTGGTTTATGAGCTTCAACGTCCACCACGATCAGTTAGCAACAACCCTTTGTTCAGATCCAATTTGTGCTATCAATAAAACAGATCATTACGATTGTTATCTACAAACTAAGGTTTATTTATAACTAATAAAATAAATATTGCAAATAATAATTCGCGAAAATTTCACAAGCAATATTAATTCTGACCTCCCCCACAAAGAGATACGGTCGTGAAGATAAACCGTTATTATTATGTTGGTAGTTAGCCTCATTTATTCATTCTCAGTATTCTCCATTATAATCTGTAGTAGGGGCTCTATGTTGCTCCCAATCTGTCAGCTACATTGACAGAATCTATAATCCAAGAATGGCAGTATCGTTCTAATTCTCAAGGAACATTGCACCGACTGTTTACCCAGTTAGCGATCGCTTTAACAATCAATGTGAAGATATTGTCATTTGTATGGAAGGTGGAAGGAAGCGGTCGAGTCGATTCCGAGGGTTCGTGGGCGAAACAGATCCAATTATGTCCCGATCCGATGAATTTATTGCAGCTGGCGCCTCTCCGTCGCGCTCTCACCTTGACACGAGAGCTGCTAGATTATCTAGAATATCTAAGATACTTATGATAATTGTCATTCAAAGATAAAATGAATGAAGAAAATAATGTCACGGGATAAATTCAAACTTCAAGGAGATTAAAATGGCTTTGCAAAATAACTTCAAATTGATGAAGAATTTGCTTGATGATATAGGATAGATGAATTTTCTCCTGTCATAAATTAATAAATACAATTATACACGTACATTATGGCATAATATCTACCTCGCGGCGTTTACACGCGGTGAAGGCTTGCAAGCGGGAGGTTGCGCGTGCGCAGTTTTGGTGCATTATCTCAGTAGTGAGCCGGTCAGTCGCGCGGAACACGTTGCCGGGCGAGGACGGTTGTAATTGTTAAATATAACGACAACTTTGCGCGTAAATAAATACGATAGATCCATCGTGGGATGTGGTTTTTTGCATTTTAAAAGTGACTTTCCATTTTATTTTCCTTATTTCATTGCAAGATGCAATTCTTTATTTTTTATTGAACTGGTCGGATATAAATAATTGGTCCAAATGAAGATGACAGTGAATCGTATTAGGGTGGTGGTGTTGGGGAGCCCTAGAAGCGGGAAATCTGGTAAGTTTTTAGTTATTAGGCTTTTATATGTTAATAAAAAATTAAAGTACAATTGGGAGAGACTGATATCACGTATATTTAATTTCATTAGAAATTTATTGATTTAAATATTTTTATTGGACATTCTCATTATTATAATTTTGAATGACATGAAATGAATTGACATGAAATTACATTTTAAAAAAACTAAACGAAAATCTTATTATAATGGGGTTCGAAAAGACATTATTTTTACCTTTTATTTCGTTTTATAGCTGAATTAAGCGATATAAAACGAGCCGTAATAAAATGAACATTAATGATCAGATATACGCATCAATCGGTTTACACGAAGGCCAGGTTTATGCACCCTGTAATTTTGGCAACCAAAAATTGCTTTAAGACGTTATCAAATTACTCCGGACGAATGTAAAAAAAGTTTTTCTGAGCCGTTAATAACACAATAAAAACACCGAATAATGGCTTAAAGAAATGAGTTAATTATACTCGACATAAAATAAATCACGATTTGTTTATTGGATTTTGAAATATATTTTATTTGATTTTTATGATTATTTTTGTTTATTGACATAACAGGATATAAGTATGCTGTGACCTAAAATAAAATAATTGTGAAAATATAAATATGAAATTAAATACATAATAAAATAGATAATAAAACTACGTGAAATTTGCGATTTTATATTTATAAAACCCTAACAAATAATTCACAGATAAATTGACTATGAATTGATTATGTATAATGATTAAGTTCTATATTAGAGAAGACATCGGGAATATAAATTTTACAACAACAAATTGACAACTTATTATGGCATTTATTTTTGATTATTTTAATATGATCTTCTCTTCGCAAGCTTCAGTCTCCATGACCATGATAGCTGTAAAGACTCTTCAGTTGGTTAAATTGTAAATTCTCAATATTTATTAAGTACCATCGTATGAGATTTGGTTTACGTTCAACTCTAATTGGATTTAGTTCAAATTTTGTTTAGAATGTTTCGCTAGTATGAATAATTCAATAAGAAAAAATATATCTTCATTTCATTCAAGAATTACAGTTTATTTTTATTACTATATGAGTTTTTTTAAAATTAATATTTATAAATATATAGGCAATTTATTTATTTATAGATAGGTACTTGGATTTTAACCACATGATGTGTTCATATTACAACGTATTATTTACTATAATTAGAGGATATAAGAGTAAATAAAAAGTAGTTCAGCCTGTTACTTCCAATTTTGGCACGCAACTCACACTCGACTCAGAAAAAAAGAGACTAAACCCACACCTGTTGAAAACATCGATAAAGTCACAAAGTTATTTGTTTAAAAAAATAATTTGAATTTTGCTAAGAGATAGGTACCAATAATAATTGCATTAAAGATAATTCCTGCATGAGCATTATAATGTACGAAACTTTAAAAGCGTTTATATTTATTATAAATACGATGCACTGATATAAATGTCTTTGCAGACAGATGTGTGAATTAGATTTTAATGCGAATAACTTGTTTTTTTTAAAGATTCCTATGCGAATGTGAAATTTTCTCATGCCCTTAGAGTTGCACAGGTTGCACTGTGCAAGCTCAACTACATTTTGCCTCAGGCTATATTTATCAAAGGTTCTACTGCTATAGTTTATATTTAATGTAGAAAATTATAACAAAATAATAACTAGTTAGAGTTTTCAGCCGTCGGGTAATTTATTTTCGATTTCAATGCAGTTGCAATTTGCGTGCCAAAAGTATTTTGCCGATGATGGTAACATCACTCAGCAAGTGGTAATTTAAACAAGGCACAACACTGAGCGTAGGTGCATGTTTTTGTTCGGCCACGCGTGTTCGGTTACCGTGCAATTTACGGAGCATTGGCATCTATAGAGCCGATAGAGACATTGTAGTAAATGTAATAGTTTCCTTAAACAAGAGCGCGATGAAAATTGCAACTCACATGCATGTCGAGAGCAACGACCGAGACGAGTATGCAGTTTTAATCGGACGTTTAAGGATTGCACAACGCAGGTTGGCGCCAGGCATAGCTGCCGTCGGGAAATCGCGCCGCTGACCCACCGGCCGAGTGTCGTGCCTGCGTCGCGGCCGACTGGTTGTAATTGCACCGCCCTAATTGTCGGCCGACGGCTGACGGGCTCGGCGCGATGACGAACCGGCCTCGAGCATGCGTTTGCAATTCATTAAAGTCGCCACCACGGGCCGGATAAGCGAAATTGTTTTTAAAGTAGATCCTGTCCCTTAACCTAATAGACTACAAACTTAATGCACGGTGGTTGAAAATAAATAATGGCCTCAAGTTAACGGATCTGACAATTTTATTTTTATGCTGTTATAGTCTTAATTATAATGCAAGTAACTCGTCCAGATAATGAAGATAATTGTTGAGTTATGCAGGCTGTCTCGCTATGGACCTAATGAGAATAATGTTAAATAAAGCTTGGTAATTGTTCGGAAGATCGTGCTGCAGACATCGCGAAACCAAATTAAAATGCGACATGATACATAGAGCTACAAATATAATTAATTGTCTTAATATTGCAGTGAAAGGTAATTAGAGTATAATAGTAAATTAAATGACCCTATAAATTAATTTCAGGAACCTATACTCTCCCCATTGTGTGACCTTCCATTGTGTTTGTATTATATGGAAATTCCGAATGAACCATTCAGTGACAGTGATGTGTTGATAACCTTACTTGCCAATGAATATTAATTTCACAAATACTCGTACTTATATAATCGTCGCTTCCTTTTGGGGAGGACTTCAAAAAATGACATATTATGACAAAACAATCAGCTTCTGGTAACTACTTAACTCCTTTATTTAAACACTGTACTATAAAACGTTTGTTAATTCGCTCATTACGTCATCATTTTTATATTTTATTTTAAATTGCATTTTATTATTAAGGTAATTTATTGTTAAAGCATTACAGATAGGCACTGAGTAGGTACCGCCCACCTCAAAAATATTAAACATAACTTTGAGACATAAGTGAGTGATTGGTTATTGCGTCCGAAACGTTGCAAGCATTGTTTAATAACGATTAAGTGCAGTTCTCAATTTTCAATTAACAACATTGCCACTCAAAATGGACATTCTTGTTTGACAGTAATTGATTACAAAGTGCTGTTACATGGTGCGTTCACCCTTTGTTTAGGCATAATTTTATAAATAACATATACCTAGTTATATCACGGGTTTCATTTATATCTAAGTAGGGTACTATTTAAGTTCATTCGACTATGTGGGGAAAAATAAAATTGCGTGGATTGTTGGTGCGATTTATGCTCGCTTTTCGAATAGATTTATTTAATTTTCCCTTTATTTTGCAAGTTTGTATTATTTATATTCATACGAGTATAGTATCTACTTATAAGCTTATCGGTTTCTATAAATATATAATGGTAGTAAAATTCAATCGATTACAAAGGTCGATGATGCATCGATCGATAGCGGTGACAGAAGATGGATAGCATCATAACGCATAATCGATTACATTTCAATACCTCCTACAATTACATTATAGATATAAAAGAATGTATAACTATAGAATATATGCACGTACTTTTTGTTTTGTAATGATAAAAGGTTCTTTTTTCATAATTATTTCAATAGGACGATTCTTATTGGGGCAATTTTCTATATTATTCTACCTGTTTGCAATAATAAAATAAAAAAAGTTACTTAAAGTAATTAACTTAATAATATTTTTTTAATAAATAAATATTGGCACCACACAGAGCTATATAATAAGAAACTATTTTAAGAGAAAATTCTTTTAAATATAACTTTACAAGTATAAAAAATTGTTTACAAAAAAAAACAACTTGTGTTTAAATTTCTTGTCATCAATTCCCACAAAAAGAACATGACGATAAATGTTATTTTTTACTTATAAAATATCCAAAACAATCTTAAGTTTTAAACATAACCTTTGCACCATGCTCCAATGATTTCAACACGTTGATTGATAGTTGCCCTAATCTATTAATTAAGTTATCGATCGAAACCTATTGTTTTATAAGATAACGTATTATCTTTCAATTCAACCCACGGGAGATGTGTAGTATAATGTATGGGAACCGTTATTTGTTTTAAATTTTTAAGCTGTTTATAAGTTTAGCTTGTCATTTTGACCCCTATTTCATACACGTATTACCTACGTACTAAAATGACTTAAATATGTTTATTTAGAAAAGCAATCGAAAATCACATTAAATAAATATACTAGAGAAAACATCATAAATATATTACACTGGCATACATATGTTAGTCCAATGGTCTTATGCAGTATAGTCAGCCAATAGTGCTCTCTGTGGTATGATGTGTTACTCTGTTTAAATTAAATTAATACTTTACATATTATTAATAAATAACCACAAACAACTTCCCAGATTAATGACTATGTATTGAGCAAGGCAATCGAACGCACAAATCCGCCTTCAATAAAACCTTTCGTATTATTTTTAGTATTTAATATCGTCGATACCGCATTTTCGTAAACTGGATCGCGATTTTAATCCACGTAATCGGATTTCAGAGAAAGTGCATTTACACCACAAAGAATTGAAAGGAAATCGAGAGTGTGGTATTTAGCGTGTGTTTCATAAAAGTCTTAATAATAAAACTTGTCGAATGTATACGTGTATTGCACCTCGTAAAAGACCACACACCACTCAGATCCTATAGGACTACTTAGATTATAATTAAAAGTAAGTTTCTATACTTGAAATATAATGCTCATGAAATGCTTTAGTCACTTTCATTCGACTGTTATTTAGCGTAATATATACAAGCTAGGCCAGAGGTCGGCAAACTTATTAGCCAAAGAGCCAAATATGAACATTTCAACAATTTAAAAAAATCGGGTGCCAAATCTACTTGTTTAGTAAACTTTTATTACACTAAATAAAACTAAATTTCATACTTAATAAATATTATTAATGTGAACAATGTGCTTGCTCCGTGGATATTTGGGCCAGAGCCGCACTTAAAAAGCTAAAGAGCCACATGCGACTCTGAAGCCGCATTTTACCGACCACTGTGCTAGCCCACTAAAAGAAGTTAAATGATGCTTGATAGACTGCTGATAGTAATTAACCCGTGGTAGTAACACTATTAGCGATTTAGAAATAGTTTAATATAATGTCGTACGCATTCGTCTCATCAAGCAGGCATAGTGGATGCCATCTATGTTGTAAGTTTTCGTTGTAATCGAAGTTGTATCCATTCCCAAAGCGCATTCTAGCTTAACTTTATATGAAGTGTACTTACGTGCCAGACGAATATTAAAATATTAAAATAACTTTATAACTCCCATACATTATATAAAAACAATTTATTAAATAGAACACGTCAATATTAAATATCTTAAAAATAATCATTATATCAGCTGGACTACTATAGGATTTACGTTTCAAAATATGTTGTTTGCTTAACAAAACAAATGTATTTCATGAAGCAAAATAGGTGTTTAAATTATATATAGTTACTTATATACTAAATGTATAATTAAGAGTTACAATACTTATGACCTTTTAATTATTGTTTTTGTGCACTACATCGTTGCACAATGTAATAGCTTAGTTGCTGTGAGATACGAATGCAATTACTGTTTCAGAGATAAAACGTGTTATTAACATTGTTTGAAATTTTATTTCAATACTTAAGTTTCATTTTACAAGATAACTATTGCCACTAACCTAACTACAAGCTATATTAGTCTACTGACCTCCTCTATGCTTGACGAGATGGTACGAAATAACTAAAATTAATAATATAATAAATTGTTTGTATGCATATTATATTTAATAGGAAAGATAATCTTTTATATTTAATAATGGTCTGGACATTGATTCACCATTAGATTGTGCACTTAGCCTCATTTAAACAACAATGCTTAAGGTATTATATTCCAGTTTAGGACATCTATGTAACTACCAAAGTTAACCGCATTAAGTATGGGTAAGGTGATAAATTTGAGATTATTCATGCTAAACTGAAATCTGAATATTGAATTTGAGAATTATTTACAATTTTTATTAGTATACCGGGTGATTCCATTGAACGCGGATAATTTTTTGCGACTTAAGTTTGGTATAAAAATACGTCAGTTGAGTCCGTAATATTACTTAATGACGAAGTTTTAGTTCCAAATGTTCCACTTAATCACCCAGTATTTATTTATTGATATTTGTAAAATCTAAAATATATCTATTTAGCAACACATCGTTTGCGTAAACCACAGCGGAATGCACTTTGTGAACATAAGTGGATGCAATTTTAATGCATGCGCCGTACATTTCATTGTCATGCAACGCAGCGTCGTCTATTTCATAAGGAGCTATTATTGTGGCACGGTCTGATTGTGTAACCCTTTTAGGCTAGGGATTGGACGTATAAGGAACTATAATATGATAAGGTCCCACAGATATTTAAATATGAATATGTTTGTTATCGGCTCCTAAGGGCGCCTATCTACGGTATATCTTAGCGAGCTAGTTTATTTTATATTCCATTGAGGTAAATATACTAGAGAAGACGCCACGATCAATATTTTATGTTTAATTTGTTTATTCGAGTTCTTTTACGAGTTGTCCCATCTGGTATACGTTGAGATGACTTATCTAATATATTTATTTCTATGTCATTTGTCGATTGAATTGTGTTAGAATTAAATATATTTAATTTTTATTTATAAAGAATATCACTTAACGTTCTTCTTATCAAACGAGTGCTACTAACAGTAGAACTTTTGCAGTAATCATTACTAAAATACTACAAACCTTAACTGTAGATATTCTCCTAATAATTGTCGGCTATTTCGACACTTTCCAAAAGAATATCTACTTAAATAAACGTTACAAGTTCAATATACTTCACAAACACCGCCAGTCATGTCGTCAGGCAAGCAATCAACGTTTTGAATAGATCATCCAAGTTGCATTCAAGATTGAACGAAGCGGGAGTCAGGATTCTTCATACTTCATTTATTAGATGCTTCGGTAGCGACTCTCAACTATTCAACATCTATGCTAGTCACTCTTGTTGATAACATGGAGCTGATTTTTGTGACGATCAAATTTGAATTGGATATAAAAAAGTCATATTTAATGAAAATTTTGTATTAGAGTACAAAAGTTAGGTTTTAGTTAAGTTTTTAATTAAGAAATCTATCTATGTATGTATGTATTTATGAATTTGGTATTTAAAGTGAAATCGCTTTTTGTATAAGTTTTTAATCGACTTCGAATTTAAACCTACAAGAATAAGTGTCTGTTGTGTTTGTAATTGTATTCTGGAATTCCTGGAGTACTCGTGTCGAACAACTTGCCACTTCAAGTAGAAAGTTTTAATTAAAGCTTCGTACATTCAAAGTGTACCTATATTTGAATTACGTTATATATTTTGTTATTGAAATTTAGGTATTATTAGTGTTAATAATGTTTTGTTTTGTTACAGCTGTGGTGGTCCGATATCTAACTAAACGTTACATAGGCGAATATAGTTCTACAGGAGGTAAGTCTTTTTTTAAAAATAAATTGAATAGTACAAGATAGAGCTTAAAGTCCTTAAATCAGCGGTTCTCAAACTTTTTTGGCGAAGGAAAAAGCCTTAATATAATTATAAAAAACTGATTTATATGTATTTATGAATAATCATATTGCAATGTAATATTACGTAATATTTAGTTGGAATATTTAGATGTAACCTTATAATCTCCCTTTGGTAGGTATTTTTTGTAGTATTTTAGCCCTAGGGTTCCGCGGAACACACTTTGAGAATGGCTGCCTTAAATTATTTTGAATTATATACCATTAAATAAATTTTGCTTATATATGTATTTATTTTGACCATAACAAATTGTCATGAATGAATTTATGTTATAAAAACAGTGGTAGACCATTTTCCATATGAATGTCTTAATATCTCATAAAGGCGCCAGCTTATTGTAAGACACGAAATCGTAACATATGTTATGCTTGCATGTTTTACTTCCGTTACATTTGCGTACAATAAACCGAGATACACACGGGCATTACTTTTCAATTTTATTTATTTATTAACGAAATTTAATATAAAGAATAGTACGGAAGAAACTAAAAAAATATTTTTCATAAATTAATCCTATCTATGGATCTACAAGTAAATAGTTGTTTTTAAAACGATTTTTTTTTTGTTTCAAAATAAAAATGTTAAATGTATGTTATAGACGTTTTTTTTAACTTTATGGACAATAATTTAAATAATTTTCTTCGTAAACTTTTTATTGTATAATTATTCCAAATTTCTTGTTAAATAAATTACCAGTCAATAAAACATTACCCTAAACTTAATATACCCAATAATAAATAATAAGAAATTACCATACTTGTTCGTGTGTATACCGGTTAAACATTACTTTAAATTCTTCGGGACAACAATGGCATGTGTCGCATGTCGTGTTAAATCATTGTCACGAAGTAATGCCCTCCGGAAACGTCTCTCGTGATCGTGATCAAGGTCTGTGCCATGGCGAAAGTCACTTAAATTTTAAAGAAATAACCTTAAACTTTCTAGTTTGATATTATTAAATTATTATTCAAGTTTATTATTCTATTACCAAATGCAATTGATGATAATAATTGACTATTGTTATTTTTATTACAGTTTTAGGACCTAATTTAAATATTTAAATGTCTAGTTTGAATACTACTGTAGTGTAGTACCTATTGAGATATCCTCCGATGACGAGGATGCTTCTAAAGTGTTGGAGACTGTTACAACACAAAATGTTGGCAATTTTGATTCCGAAAATGAGCCTATTGAGGTATCCTCCGATGACGAGGATGCTTCTAAAGTGTTGGATACTGTTGCAACACAAAATGTTGGCAATTTTGATTCTGAAAATAAGCCTATTGAGATATCCTCCGATGACGAGGATGCTTCTAAAGTGTTGGATACTGTTGCAACACAAAATGTTGGCAATTTTGATTCTGAAAATAAGCCTATTGAGATATCCTCCGATGACGAGGATGCTTCTAAAGTGTTGGATACTGTTGCAACACAAAATGTTGGCAATTTTGATTCCGAAAATGAGCCTATTGAGGTATCCTCCGATGACGAGGATGCTTCTAAAGTGTTGGATACTGTTGCAACACAAAATGTTGGCAATTTTGATTCTGAAAATAAGCCTATTGAGATATCCTCCGATGACGAGGATGCTTCTAAAGTGTTGGAGACTGTTGCAACACAAAATGTTGGCAATTTTGATTCTGAAAATAAGCCTATTGAGATATCCTCCGATGACGAGGATGCTTCTAAAGTGTTGGAGACTGTTACAACACAAAATGTTGGCAATTTTGATTTTGAAAATAAGCCTATTGAGATATCCTCCGATGACGAGGATGCTTCTAAAGTGTTGGAGACTGTTACAACACAAAATGAGATTCTTCCGATGACGAGGATGCTTCTAAAGCTGTTACAACACAAAATGTTGGCAATTTTGATTCTGAAAATAAGCTTGAGATATCTTCCGATGACGAGATTGAGATATCTTCCGATGACGAGGATGCTTCTAAAGTGTTGGAGACTGTTACAACACAAAATGTTGGCAATTTTGATTCCGAAAATGAGCCTATTGAGGTATCTTCCGATGACGAGGAAGCTTCTAAAGTGTTGGAGACTGTTACAACACAAAATGTTGGCAATTTTGATTCCGAAAATGAGGCTATTGAGGTATCTTCCGATGACGAGGATGCTTCTAAAGTGTTGGATACTGTTGCAACACAAAATGTTGGCAATTTTGATTCTGAAAATAAGCCTATTGAGATATCCTCCGATGACGAGGATGCTTCTAAAGTGTTCATTATTAAGATTAATTAATTATTAAGATTTTGGCTATTTGTTTTATGTTAAAATAAAATGAAATCAAAAATATTTTTTGGTCGTACAGTTTGATTCATCAACATATATTTTTTTAAATTGGTTATAGATTACGATTGTAGTCTAAGTTAGTTCTTTATGCACTTCTTGGTTCTACTCTAGGCCTACTTTATATAATCACTTTTATTGTTATGTTTGTTAACTAAATTAAGTAAATAAAAAAGCAGACAGTTTTAAACACAAATTACACACGGATAATTTGACGGATATTTGCGTCAGTCGGTTTGTCCACTATGTAGAGTTTTCAAGTATTTATTATTAAATATTGACTTGTTTACAGCGACCTTGTTTTATGTAAAGTGTGTCTTTGCGTCAGTTCTTGCGTATTTTCTATAAAATTATAAAGACTTCCATAAAAAAATGTAATTATCGATAATTAAGGTTTTAAGTAGGCGTGTATTTCATATGTTACTAAAGTAATTGGTAAATTTGGCGTGTTGGTGATACAGTTTAAACGATATTAATATAAATTTTGTATATTATTATAATTATATTGGTTATGTCGAAATTGTTATTCATTATTCGTATTTAGTAATGCGCATGTAACGTAAATGGTCATTTAATTTTATGTCATTCTTTCCAGATTTTCTGTATCAACACAGAGTAGCGTTTGATGGCGCCGTGTCCGAAGTTGAAATTTTGGACACGTCTAGCTGTGCGGTGAGTTTTACGGCTTTAGTATATTGAAGATCGTAAAATAAATTTTATTACGGATCTCGAGATAAGGTAGCAAACGATATAAAACTTTATCTTAAAATCTAATTAATGGTAGTTTAGTAAAATTTAATTTGTAAATTGAAATATTTGCTGAGTAACTTAATAGATGAGTCTTTAAAATGTTGTGCTCGGAATAGAGCTGACGATAAAGAAGTAGATCTTAAGGTAAATGAAGAGATAGACACAGTTGAACTTAATTTACCGCTAAACAATGAAGATGTTAATCTTGGCAAGACGTTGGTCGGGCGCGACGTGCCCGCAGATAACGGCCGGCGCAGGCGCACGCTGATGCTCAAGTACAATTTAATTAGACAAAGTTTATGGCTCTTGTATTGACGTTATCAGATGCAATCAATGGTGTAGCAACCGATCGCCAACGACCGCAAGCTAAAGTGTTACTAAATAACTTTAATAGAATTA
Source organism: Tineola bisselliella (assembly GCA_028551675.1). Taxonomy (NCBI): domain Eukaryota; kingdom Metazoa; phylum Arthropoda; class Insecta; order Lepidoptera; family Tineidae; genus Tineola; species Tineola bisselliella. The sequence continues at coordinate 10,272 of JAPWLS010001923.1, read as the reverse complement.
AATCTTCAAAGAGGAACAAACAAGATAAGTGACACGAGCGTTAAAATTCAATTATAATTAATTTTAGTATTGCCATCATAAAATAATAATAAACGTCAGCAAAGTAATATTTACCTACATGTGGGTTTATGATTGAAAATTTCACAAGCTAGGTTTTGTTACACCGACTTTCTTTGCTTCCGGAATCGCATTAACCTATTTGATAAGGTTAGCGCCTTCTGTATTAGGTACACTTTGTTTCACAGTAAAAGTAGTAAGAGTTCCTAAATTATTGTGTTATATAAAAATAATGCGTTTAAATGAAACACAATGTCTGATATTTCACGAAATTGCGCAATAAATAGAAGGCAAATTGAATCGGTGCATCCGATTGGAGTCACTATGGACCCCTGTGGTGACCCACTTGTGTCTTTTATAGCTTACTATAATACAATAAAGTTCAGTGACTTCATTTCGCCGGTTCATGTTTGGGTTACGATGTTGTGTAATATTTTCAAATAATGGCATTTATTTTATTGAGAAGTTGTGTTGTGGTTTGTTTATGGGGTCTTTCATGTTTCTGTTTATAGTATAATCCGATTAAGCATTTAAAACTGTGTAGGAAGGCAAACTTGTCGTGAATTACGAGTTCTAGAAATTCTGGTATGTTTTAGTGCAAGTACAAGGGTAACGACCGTAATATAACCTAATAGCGTTTCGAGATTATCAAAGTTCGCTGCTGTTTGAAGACGTTTGGCAGTTGTCTCCGTTCATGAATATATTTTATTAAGTATGTTTTTCTTTCCCACAGTTGAGGGGTTGCTTAGCAGACCACATCCGATGGGGAGATGCTTTCGCAGTAGTATACTCGGTGTGTGAAAGGCGATCCTTCCTTGCCGCAGCAGAAATATTGGCTCTACTCGAACAAACTAGAATCCAAGGATGTGCTGCCGTTACTTTGTTGGGAAATAAAAGAGACCTCGAACACGCTAGGTATATTATTAAAATAGTTATTATTTATAGATAATCGAACGCAGGACCTCTGCCTAGTAAATGGCATTACAGAGATCGTTAGGTATACTAATTTAAAGTGTGTATTATTCTTTAGGGAGGTCCACGCAGAAGAGGGTCAAGAACTGTCTTTGCGATTTGGTTGTCAATTCTATGAAGTATCTGCAGCAGAATCCTGTGCTGGTGCGGCGCTTGCGTTTCACGCATTACTACGTGAAGCAAGGGCACTGGCTCTGCTACTACCTACACCAAGGAGAAAATTAGCCGCGTATTCTGTATCAAAGGTAAATAAATGTAACATAACATTACTGATCTGAATAATTTCGGTATTTGTGGCTACGCGTTCACTCCTTATGATTTTATTTTGACATTTATTTATCTAATTTTAAATAATTTAATTAGAAAAATTAACTTCTATTACTTTGACTTTCTTTGATTCATTAAATTTGACGTTTGAAAAACTAGTCTTATGTTTTAATACAATAACCTAAATCACATAATAAAATTTAACTTTATTCCACAGGTAATCGGAACAATATTTGGAAAGAACAGCAAAAGTGTTCGCAAGAAAAGACCTTCGTTAAGTATTTAAAAAATTGTAGCTTTTATAAACAACATAGACTGCCTTGTAAAATATAATTGTAAATAGAAATAAACAATAAATTAGTTATAAACGAACGTGGGATTTATTATATTAACTATTCATAAAAATCATTGTAATTATAATTATTGTAATTTGTTATTTATTGTAAATATAAACAGTTGGTTACGCCTCGCATTAGTTTCATAATTGTAAATACATGATTCATTGTTAAAATGTAATGTAGAGTTAATGAACATTCAAAATACAAAGCCTAGAGGCTATTCAAGCTTTGTGTGTAACAAAATTATAATTTTGATGTTTGAATTATAATCTAAGTTCTTATTTGAGACTATTACCTTCGCGCCATTGTTTGTTTTATATTTCGTATAATATATCCTCGCATAACTCGAGAAGCCAAAAGGAAGCAGTTTTTATTCATTAATTTTTAAAAGTACTTGGGTAATAGCGGTTGAGAAGTGTGAATATTAATATAAACATAATTAAAATCTATATAAATAAATGGGTGTTTTATTTATAAGTTTCCGCGTTTTTTCTTGTAGATTTTCTTTAACATCGACCTTCTATGGGTGAAGACTTGTTTTATTTTCTCTTACAGCATTGGAAAGTGTGGGTAATCACGTATTAGAACTACCTAATACTTTATAATATTATATATTATTTTTAAGACTACATCTGGCTATATTACTTGTGTTATTATATTTATAAGAAAATATTATACTTAATTATCTAGGTTAGATGGGATAATGTGGAACGTTAGCGACCTCTGTATATACCACATCAATTATATTATTACTTTTCTGTACTATTAACATCACCGCTCACATCTCCCAAAGGTTAACTGGCAGAAAATGCCTAAAGGCATTAAGTTCGCCTTTTGGATTTTTTTGGTACAATAAAGAATTTATTATTATTATTATACCCTTCTAATGGATGTACATCGGTTAAGAATGTTCCTAATTTATTTCTCACTAAATTGATTGAGATTACCCAGACAGTATTCTTTCACATTCGAATCCACTTTGACACAACAGCTCAGTTTTACTAATTTTCTTCCATATTTTATACATTACCAAATCACCTTAACATTGTCCTTGAGACATTACAAAATAAAGTTCTTTGAGACTAGCGTTAAAGATCACTGGTTTTAATACAAATTTAATTTGACATAAAAGATTTATCCACAAAAAGCTACATCACCTAATGACAAAAACATGATTAGGTATTACAAAATTATTAATAATCAATAAATCGTTAATGATTACATAATAAATGCAATACAGTCTTGATCAAAATTTAATAATAAACCAAAAGACAACGCGCTTAATAAACAAGTTACAGGTAAGGTCCGAAATAGAAACGCCGATCGCAGATAATGTCCATCGATCTTGGAGTTAGGTGCCGCATACCATATACCTGTCTTAAAAGGCTCTAATGAGTCTCTGTTTTCACCTATAACGTGTCACCAACGACGTGTGTATATTGATAGCATTGGACACTAAAGTCTGGAGAGAGTTTCGCCGAGATGTCTCTGATAACGTCTGTCTCCTGTGTATAAGCTGGGGTGACACAACAACTTCAGTACATGTGAAAGCACTCGTCAGGCAAGTGCAAATTCAAGGTCAATGCTAGAGAAATTATTACGGATATCATGTCAATGACCTTCATGGAAATAACTTGCTAATAAAACATCAATCAATGCAACAAATTTATTATAAAAACTAAGACAAGTATAGCTGTATTGTTCATTTCGCTTTATTAAAATGAAAATTTTTATTTTGTACTTCATGTATTGTACATATCGTAATGAGTAATCAAAATCGTTACGTAGAAAAAAAAGTAATAAAAATTTAGATTTATTAGTAAATACAAAAACTAGGGTTCCTTCCGGGGTTTATTATAGGTCTACATTTATAGCAATTCGGTCACGACAGCTCTATTTTTTAGAATATTAAATTTATTATCAGTATATTAGATTTTAATTTTCCGTACATGCAACTTATTAACTTACATAATAAAGTATACACCCTCTTACCAGTATACGCATATTACACCTTAGGCAATAAGATTCAATGATAAACAGTACCTAAGCCCATTAAAGCTGATCGAATTTGTGACGGTACTTCTCCTGATCTTTGATAGATTTAAGCGAATGGTTTATGCGAATTATTCGACGCCAGACGTAACGCGATGCTTCGGTCGGTTATTAGGGGTGCTTCTTTCACTGTAGAGAGGATATTGTTTCAATGTAGATTTTTACATTGGAGTAGTTAATTTATATACAATTATCAGTTGTTTAATTTAAATTATTATGTAAATAAAACAATTAATATTATAGAACATTATCCATAGTCGCTGCTTCTCCACAATGGTATTAGTATAACTATTTTTATATACCTAAATAAAACTTTTCACCTTGACAAAGTGTTGTTGATTATTCAGGTACATAATTTAAATAGTTTTTGCACCTTATAATCGCATTTATTTTTGATTATTTTTTATTCGTTTCGAGAATTTACAGCCATCGTAGTCGCGGCAAGAAGTATGAAAAATAAAAATAATATTATTGTAAAGAATTTAAAAAATACAAATCCCTTCGAATTTCTATAAAACTAATTTTATTGAGTGAATTAATTTTAGCAATTTATCTAACCCAAAGAGAACATTGTAGGTAGAAGATAACATTACAAAAACTATTATAGGCTCATAATTAAATTCTAGGTAAGATATGAGTTAGTATTTCGAGATAGTCTGTTACCTGAGCAGGGAGGCTCGCGGTATGCGCGCTTGTCACTGATACATTTCATTCCACAAAGCAGATATAATTCTGTCTGCCACTGAAAGAATTATCATGTCGACTCCGAACTTAATCTTGCGTACAAAAATCTTAGTTCTTTTTGTATTCTACACTTGCTTGCATTGACTAAATAATTATAGACATTTACATTTATTTTATAGGATTGAATTTACAATTGAATAACTATAGTCGAAGACGGTTTCTCTACGGATTTATATTAAAACGTTCAAATGTCGTTTTATTTTTATTTTTGTGTATGAAGGTAGCTACACATTTATAGAGTAAAAATTAATATGAGGAGTTGACTAATTTTAGAATTGGACATTTTAATAAATTAATTTATATAAAATGTTATTAAGTTCAACATTTAAATCAGTAAACTATTAATATATTGTCATAAATATTAATATCTAATAAATAATATGTATAAATCGAATAAAATGCTCCATAATTTGCATAAATAATATAAATTTAATATAGGAATTGCAAAACTTAAAAACATCACAATTATAACAATTTTAGAGCATAGTAATAGATTAAATAGACAAACTAAAATATTTAAAATCTTGATAAATATAAAAGGTATAATAACTTTCATCTTGATTTTCCATACAAATTGCGATCAATACATTCACAAGATAACAATCAGTCGTTTATTAAATTGAATATAACAATAGGCATTTAAAGTGTAAGCACTAAACGTCGATATATATAATACATTCACATCGTATAATCGTCATTCTAAAAGTTAATGTTAGAAATTTAAACTATCTACTCATCAAGATCATTGACAAAAATTTACAGAAGCATACCAACCATCACACGATTGAATTTATACAACTTAATCACGAATTTAGACTTTAAAAATGAAGATTTAAAAACGATATTTGTTATTTTGTATAACTAGTAAAATTATCTACTTTTTCTACTTATTGATGATCAACGAGTGAAAGCCCGAATTTGATAATATCAATAATATTTGACGAAGCACGCACGAGATGAGACTAAATATCATTCTGACATTGGTGATTTAATCAATTTAATCGTTAGATGCTTTTTTCATTAGAAAATATCTTAATTAATGATTTAATGTTCTATCGATAGTATTCTGATAATGAAAAATAAAGGTTGATGAAGTAATTATATGATTTAGTGAGAAATTATGTAGTAGCGATAAAAAAAGTATTTATTAATATTAGATAGAAGTAAAAAAATTACTAGTTTCTCAAAAACAGAAATCGTACTTTTGATTCAAAGATACTGTTCCTGTGCTAATTATAATATAGTAGTGTAATTCAAAAGAATTTGTGTGGCTTACTAAGACAATTTTCTTTTGTTTTTTCTTTTAAAAGAGTCCAAGAATTTATTTGCTATAATTGTATCATTTATTTAAATAATAATTTATATTAATTAATATCACATTACTGAACAGTATTTGCAATTACTTGAGTACTTATTAATTGGAAATATATTAAAATTTATACCTATTTTATAAAATAATTATAAATAAAGCAAAAATGACGCCTTCGACTAATCTATGGCTTTGGCAGTGACAGGGCTTTGATATGTCGTCCTATCCGAGCATCCGACACAACTACAACCCATTGATATATCGGTTACTTTCATCTAAAGATTAAACGATTACCCATCAGTTTAGCCTAATTGCCCGACTCGACGGATTGCCAACCATCGCTCATACGACTTGTTTGTGAATTTTTTTCTATTAATATCATTTGTTTTATGATGTAAATATTTTTATTGAATTCACTTTTTCTTTTACTAATTTAAGCACTTCATGATAATATTTAACCGCTTACTCATAATAAATAAGTAATTATCCGGTACTAAGTTAATATAATTTTGAAATAGCAACACAATTATTTTTGTCTATGGTATATCAGAGAGATGTCTATGGTGTAGTGTGTAAAGGGTTTCTGTTTGAGAGGGTTATGTATTGTGATGTATTAGTCAAGTGAAATTCAAGAAGATGATAAGATTTTTGTTTCAACAATAGTGTTACAGTCTGTAATTGTTTCAATAAGCAAGATGATTTATTGGAACGGCAAGATATTTAAAATTTAAGTACTTCTGTTTTAAAAATAAAATATTGTATATTATTTATATGTTGGTACTACAAATTAGGTACGGTTCGTTGACCACATCGAGCTAGAATGGGTTAGGTGACCACAAAACCACGGATCGTCCTTGGCCAGGCACCTTACGCCTGCTACACGCACCAATACACATTGTGAAATAACATCAAAGTATGTGCGTGATTTATCATAAAAACCTACTTCTTAAAACGTAATTATTTCGTTAATTTTATGTACGTTTTATTACTAAAAATAATTAATTATTAATTACACTTTAAAGATAATTTTGAAAGAACTTCTTGAGCAACTTATTTATGGGTTAGAGTGCTAAATGCTTTAAATGGTCTGTGTACACATAACGAAGCCCACTATCCAATATTACGTTGTAATAATGTATAATATGAAAATCTTTGAAAGAGTCTATACACATGTGCCGTTGCGTGTATCTGCCAGTTTCATATATTACAAATCTTACTGTATGTGTCCACAAATATGATGTTAAATTATTTTATATTATCATATTGACGGTTGACAGTGAAACCTGTTTAAGTAAATTTCTTTTTTACAAAATAAATTAGGAATATGTAAAGTTAGTATATGTTTTACGCTCTATCGAAATGGTGTTATCGATTTTAATAAATTTACTATTTTAATTTAAAAAAGTATCGTCGATAACAATTGAAAATTATAAACAGTTGCTGCGCGTGGGCATGAAAATTGATTAGAACAAAACAATATTACCCAACCTAACTGTAGATTGAACTGTCTAAATAATACTGATTGATGCGTGCAAAGAACTTTATGCGACAATAAATTGCGTTTAACCACTTTAAAATTACATAACTTGTGTATTAAAAAATCGCTACTGACCAACTAGAATTGTATAACTTGGAACCGGTAAGCAAACTGTATCGAATTAACTACTTAATAGCGGCTAATGGAGATAATCAGCGGGCTACCATCTGTCTAAATTTGACGAATGAGAAATGAGAATGTAAACAGTAACCTATCTTAAAACACATCGGAGAAAGTGTTCGAACACTTTTGATTTTTAAATATATTTACAGATAACACTAAATGGCTAATTTATAACTGTAAATAGATTGTATGAAAAAGTTGCGTAAGTGACGTCACTCTTATATAAACAAGCATTAATTATGTGAAAAGTTTCTTGATTTATGAGTTAGAAGATATTTAAATTTTTCTATAAATATTTCAATAAAATGCACCAACAATTTATTGGATATTATACATTTACGGAGCTCTTGGTTTAAAATTTAAATTAAGAATGACAAAAAAAACCTATTAGATCACGATTTGCAATTTAAAATGCTAAGACGACATTTTTAAATTGGATTTGATGAAAAACATGGATGGCAAATGTATCATAATGGATCTTTTTGAAGGAACAAGTGATCGATAGATCGCTTTTAAATTGATGTTTTTATAGTGTCATGAGAAAAAATATCGCATATGCCTGTCTCTCTCTAACGTGGACATGATAATGACAGTGTATGAGGTAAAGAAGGCAGTAATTCATCATAACAACATGTTGAAAGTTATTTATGGCAATGCTAACGACATAATAGTCGCATGCGCATTGCCAATCGATCTCAACTGGTACTTGTATTACATTTTTAATTCTAACTCGGTATAATACTGATAAATTAAAAATACTATTTTAATTTTACAACTTGCATTAGAAGTATAGAATTTTGATTTTGTCGTGTGATATATCAGGTGCTTATTTTAAACTTAAGAAATTCCGATTTGACTACAGGTGTTACCATTATAAAATATTTTTAGTTTTTGATATATTTGTGATAATTTTAAGTTTGTTCTACCAAATGAATGCTAATAAAGAAATTTGTTTTAAAATTATAACTTATAAAAATATCCTATTACAATACGTATAAATAATAATAAAAAGATTCAATGGCCGCACCTCCGACAAGATTGTTATTCTAAAGAAGGTCTTGTAAGAACATGTCACTAACAGAATACCTTTGGTACAAATTTCCTTCACACCTTCATTATAGAGAGGAAGCAATGTATCCACGTAGAACTATGAAACAATATAGACCGGATCTAGGAACATTATTTATAGACTTGAATGAACATTATTAGTAAACATAAACCATCTTTAAATTCTTTTTCTTTTTTTTTCCTTTCATCCTTATATCTATTTGGTTCTTGTATTTTTTTTCTCATTATTGTGTAACATCTAAATTATGTATTTTTGTAATTTTATTGAGCATGCCGTCCTATTCTATAATTAAATTTCATTTAGTTTGTATCATAGTACCTACCCCTTTTTATAATATATAATTTTGTAGGTACCTAGAATTTATAAATAAATAGATAAATCGTACTAACCTATATTTTTGATTAAGTATTTTTTAAATTTATTCAGATTGAACTGCTCATACAGTACTCATACAGTAACATCTGTTGTATTGACAATTTAAAGATAGGAGTCGTTTAGAATTATAATGATTTTTTAGAAAAATATATTAATAATTTAGTCCAAATAATGTACCATCGTATAAATATGCCTCAAATGGTAATGCAAGTAATGGTCTCCATATTAGCTAGAGTAATATGCACCTTCGAATGTACGATGGTGTTATTGAAAATTTGATCTTTGAAGAGGCTAGAATGGGCGGATGCATCGTGCGAAACTTTCACTGCAGTCTTGAACTTGTTGCTATCAATTTTACCCCATAAACTGTATCTTTAAGAATATTTCACTTTCTTGATATATAAATAATATTAAGCAATTATTGAATATTATTATTTTAAAAGTATATTATTAATAAACAAAATCAGTAAATAGAAACACGGGTTTTAAATATTTGACTTATTTTAACAATTTGAAAACCTTCCACAACGTCAATATTTGTGCGAAATTTCTTAAATGGGTTCTCGTGTTTCTTCAATAAATATTGCATTAAAGTCCATTTCTTTTCGACGTTTAAAGCTCCACTTCAACGAATATTTAGGTTTATTCCCTACACGTAGAGTTATTTACGGCTTGCAAAATTATTTGGTATTGTACTGGTCATGTTAGCATACCTTGAGGTACGTTAAGTTTGAAAAGCCTATATGTGAACAAGGCAATGTCGAAACGAAAACTGTATAAGTATTCTTCGATATATAGTATTTCATAATAATTTAATATGTAGCAATTATTATTCTTTTTTATATATTATCCAAGCATATAGCATTTTTAATTTCATTTCATTTATAAAAATATAGTCTTGGTAGAATCAAATGTATTAGTACACCAATCGCCTGATAACCCTTGATGTTTTTATCTATAAGAAGTGCGAATAAAACTCATACTAATTATAGTGTAAGTAATTAATTGGTGCATTTATCTAAGTGTGCAATTTACGACGACTTTACAAAGGCATCAAGTCCACATTTCTATCTGATAAAATGTCCGACGCCGGCGCCATACCTATATGAACTTAGTTACACATCTAATAGATAATACTTTTAACCTTATTTTCTATTAAATAAGGATCAATATAATTTCAATGACGTCTGTATAACCATGGAATAAGTATAAGAAAATTGTGCACAATATTAAAACAGTTTTGATGCTGAAGTGCATATAGTTCAATTTTCTTGTCTCATTATATGAAATGGTTGATAGTTGATTTTTTGCTTAAAATGCAATAGGATAAAGTAGAATTTTCATTGTGTTAGTGTGCTTATTGGAAATTGCTCACAATTTTGTTATCGATCTTCGACATCCGCTCATTACAAGGTGTTGGAATGTTGTA
>JAPWLS010001685.1:0-59457 GCA_028551675.1 Tineola bisselliella | reverse complement strand
GATATCACTTTTTGTTCTGAAAACCAGATAGGTTGCTCAACTTTTTTGTTCTATTTTTTTTTCTTACTTTGAAGAATTTTTAAGTAGGTTTTCTTTAAGTTACAGTTGTAAGATTTTCCTCCGAAAATTTTTAAAATATGCCAGTTTTTACTATTATACCTTTTCTTATATTGTTATCTAATGCATGTTTTTATATTATCACAGGTCGCTTCACCATCGCGAACATAAGTGGAAATTAGAAATGTCTCATAAATAACCAATAAATAAAGACAAATTCCTTGTGTTACGTTTTGTATAAATTAAATCTAAACCGTATTTACTTGCTGAGTATTTCTCCTGATTGGTTTAAACGTATTATTATACGAGCAATGAATTGTTATATTTAATTTAGCCGCATAATGCGTGTTAGCGTCAATAAATTCGTTATTTATAAATGAGTTTTATCTTTTATATTGTATTTTGTGCCTAAAAAATAGCGGTTTATATATCATGCTATCTCTACCGACGACAGAGCACCTGCTCGCACATCTTTTCATGGAGAAATGTCATCATCCATCAATAGGCCATTTATAGACAGGCTCTATATATCAGGTTTCGTCACACGCGACCTCTACTATATTTCACTGGGGTTAGACCGAGTTCAACCCTTATTGTACGTAGCAATATATATCGTTTTGTTGTAAATTATGAAAGTAGTCGTTCATTAAAATTAAAAGTAGGTATAATATTCAAATCAAGAAGATATTTACTATTATAATATATTTAAATTATAAGTACATTTAGACTGCCAGACAATATTTGTGAAGATTTCCATTATTACACATTTATTAGAATGTCTTCAAATAACTCCAAATTCTGCGTAGAATATAATTTTCGTCGCAAATGTAAATCCACCCTAATGTTTTCTTCGCACTCATACGTCATTATGTCGTATCATATCACCGGACAGGCACGTTTCGGATCCTATTCGAATACATCACGACCGAATACTGTCTGCCTAATATTATTCTTGTCTTAATGATATTTTTTTTTATATCATAATATATAAATTCTCTTACGTACGTTGTTTTGCGATTTTGTTTTGGTAGCTTTTTTCTGTTTGTTTTCCTTAAATTTGTAAATATTTATTTAAAAACATAATGTACATGTTGTGTACAAGGGGATTTAATACTTAGTACCAATCAATATTTGAGATTTGTATGAATAAATAAATATATATACCTATATAAAATTGTCATTATGTGACTGTTTTTTCAAAAACTTTAACTGTGATTGCTTTAATTAATGAATTAATACGAAGCGTTGAGTGTAATTTAATAATATTAAAAAGTCGCGGTCATCTGAAAGGCCACCCCTCTGTTGCCCAACAAAAATGCCCATTTATCTCCCCAAAGTTTATTTAAAGATTCTTCGGACATATTAAAAGAGTCTTAATTTGTTAAAGGGATCCGCTTTTTTATTTATTATTTTCTTAAATTAAAATTGTTTTATAGACGATTTTTTAAATATAAAATATTTGAATTGTGATTAGCCCGAGACGGATAACATACAAGATATATTTGTTTGTAGGTAACGTAAATTATGATTTAATTGACAATATTAACTGCAAACACAACATCTCAATTAATGCGCACATACAGTATACACTCGAGTATCTACTAATAAATATCTCTAGTACAACACTATCATTTGCTATTGACGCTAACTCCGAACATCTTGGAATTGTAGCACGTGTGCTATCGCGGGATCAATGCGTAGTGTTGTACATTATTCATTAAGGATTCCCGTATTGTCGATATACTTATTCTTACACAAGCGTCCTCGTGAAATATTCAGCGACCTCTCCTTTATCGAGGACAAGTTCTTGTTTAATAAACAAGGCCCTTTGACGTCTTCTTCCTGTGACAATACGTGGAAGTATTTTTCTTTCTGTTGCCTGCTTTGTATAAGGACAGTTGTTTTTTTTATCTACGTTATTTGGGTATTTACGAGTTTAGAACTGGACCACATATAGTTTTAAAATACTAGGTTATGTCTTATTGAAAATATATACGGTTAGCGTTTAATAGATGTAATGAATTTATTATATGTTATATAGTATATATTTATTATATATTAACGATGATAAATGAATGGATATGCATATTTAATAATACACTTAAAATTGCCTAAAATTGCTTAAAATTAGTGGATACCGATTGAAAATCTCTATCTACCTTATACATAAAGACGAAGGAGATTTTATTTTATTATACGTAGTAATTATTAATAATTTTAGTAAATTTATAGTTAAGATGGACTTTGTCGTGCAATGATTAGCAGACTAGCGTATAAGATGTTTCTATGAATGGAGAATGGAGAGATTAAAGATTGTAAATTACAGTGACGTGTGTTGGTTTACAGTATCGAGTGTCATTAGCATGCTTAGTTCTATACGGGATAAAAGGCACTACAGACAGGGATCTGCTCTTAAGCCATAAGTGGAGCTCGCTTAGCAACGTAATTGGCTAAAGAGTCGTTGTCTTACAAGTAGCTATTGCGAGTAGATGTATGCTTTTTCACTCTATATTCACTCATCTAGATAATTATTTTGGGTAATAGAGTTTAGTCGTGATTTTAAATAGTGAATAAAGCCAGAATTTGTTTCTGTTTATATTCTTATATCTGTGCTTCAAAGCTTCGCCGCAGTAAAACGAAATGATTCAGGTCGACGGAAATAATATAATTAAATAACTATTAAAAAATCGTATATTTAATTCTTCAGCTTTTATTTGAAATACATTCATACTAAGACTCATTTTTCTTTTAAATTAATTTAAGCGTTTCAAAATTAACTTTGATTTTATTGTTCTGATAAACTTCTAAATAGATTCAAAATTAATTATATTTAATACTTTATCTTTGTTATTAATAAGATTTTATATAAAGGGGTTAATAATAGATTTGCCATTGTTAGAATGTAATAATTCGCAATAATTCCTCGCTGTGTGCGTTCCAAGCGAGCAGAAGAGCAAACGACTTTTGTTCGATAGAAATCGCCTCAAAATCTTTCATTACTATGCGGCGCGCGATCTCTTTTATATCTATTTTAAAATTTCTTTTAATCACGGAAAAGGAACTCTATTTTGGTTGGTGCTTTTTTTTTAAATACAAAGGAAACAAACAAAAAGACAATTTTAACGAAGCTATTTCTCTTCGTTTTTCTCATTGGAAAATGGGAGTCTATTCTCCAACGTCGGTAATTGCTTCATTACGCTTTTCGGTTGTTTGTATTTGAAACGTTATTTTGTAATTGAACCATAAAATAAACATGAATGTTTATTGAATTCATTATTAATAAAATGGAGCGAAGTTTTAATGGATTTTGACTTATTTTAAGTTAATATTATTGGTCAAATGTCAAAATCGAATTAAATCGGATTAAAATAAAAAGGCGCTAATTAATAATCTGAAACCAATTGTGTAATACCAGATTATTTACAGATTTTCTGTTTCACTACATTTATTACAATTTACAAAGAACTCAAAAAGCCTCGGTCTAATACATTTTAAGGGGAAACTGGAAACTTTTTTTTGCAGCTAAACATAAAAAGGTCGTAAACAAGAGCTACCCTGGTTGGACGAAATTTAAAAACTTGTCACCAGGGCGGCTGGGCGCTCTGAAGGTGGGGCCGCTCATCTAATATGCATTGCGGTGCCACGTGCGTTGAATTCCCTAGTGGCTAAACCGCTTCTCACCTGACGTGAGCTCTCTATGACTTTGATGAAATATGCCACTAGCTACTAGCAGATGTAGCAATCTATTTATTAAGTGCTCTTTATGAGGTCACTGAATCATTTATTTTATAAGTGATCTACTTCGGATGATATTTATCCGATTATTTAGTTTATTATGATACTAAAATTATAATAACTGGAGTTGCTATTTTTTAAGTTTGTTTTATTCGAATAAATTCATAAGAGAATATTTCTTTTGACCAGGGATCGACCCTACCTCGACCACTGCGTGACAGATTGGCGCATTAGCCACAGGGCGCCAATATTGATAAAATTGATGATAAAGTATGGGATTATTGCATATAAATATAGTAAAGGAGACGTAGTACAACACCGTACCAGTTCACTTAGCTCCCTTGTTTGTTTTGTAAAAAGCTTACAAATCCCGACGTCGCACTTTCTTGAGTGCCCTACACTCGTTTTTCATTTTCCTACATTTGAATAAGGGAATATTTAAAGATCTTGATTCAAGACAACGAATATTATATTTATTATAAAGAATGTAGATAAATTCAAATTCTTAATGTTTCATTTGTTTGTTATAGGTTAGTTTTGGTCTTCAATCTTTGATAATATTTACTATGTAAGGAAATCATATTTTTAAATTAACTTTATTGTAATTTTTTATGTTTTATGTTCAAAATCTGTGTTGAAAAATTTTAAAAGTTAAATTTAAGTAAATTTTAAAAATAGAGTTAATTTTTAACTAAATTATAAGGATATTAAATTCGATGTTTTGTAAATGATAGCGATAGTAACCTCTAAAAAAATTTCTTCTTAATTGACTTCAGATATAGGTATGTAGTCAAAATACTTTTCAAATTTTCAGGAAGATATGTCACATGTTTGACGTTAGGATTTTACAATGTTAAAGTGGCGTTATGAAGTGCCTCTGCAGTGTACAGAGTGCCTCTTCTTGACACCCTACTGCACGCAGCTTGCATCTTATCATTTTTAAATGTTTACTTTTTTCTTGGATATAATAAATACTCATACTGTTTATACTTTTCATTACGATATAAATTATACATGGTGCTTTTATATTTACAAGGATTTATTATTACGAGGTTTTATTTATTTCCGTGTACTATATATGTATATGACGACTTATAATATATAATATTTTCTTTTCTATTTTTATAGTTTAAAGTTATAGAGAACAGTCGCTTCCACTATGCCGGTTTAACGAGACAGGTTGATTGTGTTTAATAGAAGTTATAAATTACATTATTTTAAAGTATGCCTTAACCATGAAAATCTTAATGTTCAAAATGCTATGTTATTTATATCTAAAACAAGATATTGATTAATTCCTAACATAACAACAAACCCTCCGTTTCAATGTACATTATAAAAGTTTTCCAATATAGCACTCTAAAGAGATGGATTATTATCTATTTGAACGGGTATCGTATTTCTGTTTATGTTGGGCTCGCGTTAAGTGCTTTTATTCAGCGTGATACACGGTTTTTGTTCTTGTTCTATTGTTTTTCATTTAGCTGGATGAGATTTGGTGGTATTCTGTTGTATGTAAATTTTATTCAATTAATACATACATAAATGTTCGTATAAATCAATCCATTAACCAACAATTGCTCACAGTATGTATGATTGGTTTCGCTTTCAGTAAATTATTTATTTTTTTATATAAATTATTTGTAGCTTAACCTTAAAGCTAAAGGTAAATGAACAAATATATATATATATAGAATTTAAAGTTTCTTTAGATATATATTATTGTACGCTTCGCAGCATTTAAGCCTCCGTGCGTGCCTATGATAAACTTATCTGGATCATTCGGCTTTCCATTGGGCGTATATTTTTGCCATAAAAAGCTTTCAATGATTTTTCGTAGACATCACGCTGGGCGTCTGAATAAATAATGTCACGTGTTGTTGTTATATAATATATTGTATTTTTCTGTGTTTTGTATCTCTGTAATCAGTGTATAAGTTTTGTTCTTGCATTACTTTTTACAATTTAAAGGAGTGTGTGATGCAAATAAATATTTATTATATTAATAGTAAACATATCCGAGTAAATCTATTTATTATCTTAAGAAAATAATAATTATATGATAAGGATCTCCAGTGAAATCGAATGACTTATTTTAAATTTCGTCTTTAACACTCTTATTGAAATTCATAATGACTTTAAAATGACCCTAAGTGTAACGTTAAACGTGGGCATATTAACGACAAAGTACCTCGTGGGTGCGACAGAGTGTAGGTTTACAAGAAGATAAGTAGTGCTTTAGAAGATTTTTTTTAGAAAACGTCAAGTATTATACTTATTAACGTATATATTGTAAGTAATTCTCTTAAATATAATGTCAGCTTACTAGTATTTCAGCGCTTGAATGGCGTACAAAATCCTATAATATGAATTTTATGATTCAACGCATCCCAAAGAAGTGTTATTCCAAAACTGTGATTTCAATGCTATATATTACTTAGCACTTTTTTGAACTCAGAAAGACCCACTAAACTGAACAATACCACATTAAGTGGTCTCAATAGATTTACTCGCATTCACCCACGCAGTTTCAGAATGAAACACGTGCTGAAAAGGTCATGCTACAATGTGGACCTTTTTCTTCTAAAGGTATAATATGAACCCAGTTATTTGCCGGCTGTGACAACGTTTTCAACCTGACCTATTCTTGTTTATCTTCAAAGTTGCCTGCTACGTTAGTAGGCCTTAGTAATGTTAAATTCAATATTTGGTTTAAAGATAATTAAAAAAACTTAAATACTTTTTGAAATATTTTTGAAATTTCCGATTATGATTATCACTTCAGTCTACGTTAGTTTTCATTTTTAAACGTAATACCTGTGAAGTCAACCTAGAGTTTGGGAGTCTGAAAGTAGCCAGAGTATAACAAAAGGAGCTTGCCTTTCATTAAAAAAGAAAACGATTACTTAATTTACTGTGACATAAAAAATATTTATTACATTTTTATCAGATAGGTTTGGAGGCAAGAATAGTATCACCATTTGCCCTCTTCCCTTTTTCCTTCCCATGAGCACATTATGATAAATCTAGTGTGAGACCACCCGCCCTCCTGTCGTATTTATTAACTTCCAAAGGGAATATTGTGTTTTCGTATTAGCTTACAGAAACCGCACTGAAATTCCCTAATCGAATATTTTTTTACCCATCGGATGTTTAATTTATTTTCTTAAAACATAATTTATTTGTTTGTATTTGTTTTTAATTTTGGGCTTAAGACTTATGAGTACCATAATCTTCCATTAAATATCGAAGACGATGCATACGAAGATGCATTTGTTAATTAATAAGTGGTAAACCAACAATGCATGCGGTGGCTTATTCTAATCACTTAGGATTGTAGTAATCGAAGTCTTCTCATATAATTATAATGTAGTCATATTGACTAAGTCTAGATACAGGTACGCTTTTAGATACTCAAGATTAATTATTTGTCTCAATTGCTGTCAAAATCAACCCAGTAGAGTTAAAATTAGAAGAAATACTTCTGCTATATTCAAGTGGTTTTAACCTCTATTGGAAACATTTAATTAACCGTTACTACTCTGTATAATAAGGAAATACCTTTCTACTTGATTTAATCCTGGATAATAAATTTTAGATGTATAATAATTACTAGTGAAGATGATATGATGGTAATGATATGCTATATAATATTATATTATTGAATTTTGTTATAGTCAGGATTATAAGCGTTTACACGTGATATGCCTATGACGGCGATGATTACAGCTTAGTCTCGTTATAAACACGTCACGCTTGTCAACGCAAAATGATTGATATTCGCACACAGTATCTATTGACTTGTACTTTTACATTTCAATCTATAAACAATCCAAGTTAGAAACCTAAATAAATAACGTGAAATATTATTTCTTAAAATCTAAATTTGAATCGAGTGTCGAGCGCACTGTCACAGATAACATTTTCGAAGTTGTTTCCCTGTATGAGAGCATGGTAGAAGCAAAGTTCAACATGTGTGCGTAATTTTCATGCTTGACTGCACCCGCCTGAAACCCCACGTGTAGTGATGTGCCTCGATTTTCAGTTTCTTGCGTTACTCGAGTTAAATTCATGACTGTTACACACACAATAATATGGTATATAATCAATTTATTTTATAAATATAAATAATAATCAAATATGATCAATTATTATATTTAAAAAAATATATTTTAAGTCAGCCGTTAGTCATTATATACGATAGTTGTGAAGCCTTTAGTCTTTGAAATTACTTAAATTGTGTCATGGACAACCTCAGACATCACTACAAATTACACTAAAATATATTTCAAATTAAGCAACCGTCAAGTCGCTGCATTGTAATAAGCAGTGGTTATTTTATTAATAAATTCTTTATTTTACTCTAAATAATAATACGATCATAATCGTAATAAATTTCATGTTTCATTTTTGACTCGAGTCGATTAGAGTGGAACATATAAAATCACGTCACTAGGCTGACTTTCGTCTTGAACTTTTCATTGCTCCTTAGACTCGACCTAGCATTTTGCTTTACCAAAAGTATGAGATTTTATAATACGATGATGGTAAAGTAATACATTTTGAATGATTGTTTTAGATGGAAGTCATTATTAGGTCTTTAATAGATTTGCTTTATATGCACATTTCTTAATGATTTTAAATTTATGTTATCAAAAGGAACATTTTGGATACTGCATTTTTTTCTTTTTTTAATATATTTATTATAACATATATGTATTTTAAAAACAAAAACAACTTGTTTAATAAAATAATAATTAAAAGAAAATATATTAAAGGATCCCTTTAAATTGCAAATAAATGGAATAACAACTTAGCTAAAACAACAATGGAACCCCGTGTTGAATATTTATGACGCATATAAAAGTGCTGATAAACGATCTCATGGTACACGTCTCCGCTCATTCTGGAATCCTATCCTTGTTAGTTTTAAAATTAGATTCGTTTTACACAAATAAAAAAATATGTCAGCTAAGCAGAAACTTAACAAAAATATTGCAAATTGAAAAAGCAGGCATCAAGCCCAAGCCGAGTCATATCAAACTGTTAAAATAAACGGTCTATTCAAAATAGTAAGCCGCATAAAATCTTTTTATTTTATATACATTGTTACATATCATTGTAACAATATGTGGGTTCGAATCTTGTTCAAATTGTTCTTGAGAATATAGGCTTCAGTTTGTAGTTACATCATTTGTCAAGCTCCTGAAACCTTCTAACGTGACTATCGATATTAATCATCGCCAATGACATTAATATAGAAAATTCTAGAGAAAATTTATTTGGGAAATAACGTTATTTTTATTTGTACATATGTTGCGTTAATGATAGGTATATAAATACTTGGTTTCATCTTATTTTCTGTCACGAAAATTTAGCTTTATACCTTATGTTTTCACGAATTCATGAAAACATAATTGCTTAATACATCAACTTCTGTGTTCTACGGTGTCGCTTTTCGTATACGATTCTGCTCAAATAATATTAGAATATCCAAAATCGCGTCACGCTAAATTGTTCGGAGCAAAAAAATTGTGATCTTTTCTTGGAATAGATTTTTTCTGTAACATTTTATTTTTTTGTTGAATGTCGATGTTTTTTCCTGGTCGTTTATTAGAATTGTTCCGCCTCTTGCGTTGGTTGCTCTCTTGTGGCCTTCGTAGCCTACAGAAGTTTGTGAACTTTCATTCAATTAGGCGGCATTAAATGTTTAGGGTCGCCGCAGTTTGCGTCTCGCACTTAGTTAATGTTTCTGTCAAGGCAATTTCTTTTTTTCTTCAAATATTCTTAGATTGCTAATGAGTGCTTTAGAATTGGGAAACGAAGTGATGTTATTTAGGTCTTCATTAATAAATCCATTAGTGATGGTTATTCTACAATGTAACCTAATTCTATATTATAATTTGTTTTTATACAAAATAATTTAATACAATAAGAGTTTGTGTGCCCATATATACATATGTGTGTTACCTCAATAAAAATCACCATTTTTAGAACCGGTTCACGGCCCATGAAACGCCGTGTCGACGAGCTTTGCAAGTTTTTATTTACTGCCGTACTCACCTTGCACAGATTTATGATGTTCATCAGATTAAACTCCATTTATTCAGTTATTTATTTCTTAATAAACTTGTCTGTGATATATAATGTTGTTTTATTAACTGTATTGCATTTGGCATATTTATAAACACCGTTTTTGCACTGAATTCTTTCATCGGCAAATATCTAAATGAAAATGGTCATAGCTATGAAATGATGTTTGTTAAACAGAATCTGACAGTTGAGCCGACCGCTATCCCAAAATCCACTATAACTTCTATTTCCTCTGTGTTATTATTATGTAGGCCACGTGACCTCCCCTGATAAATGTATCCTGCCAAATTCAATGATAAGTTACCTAGCAAAATGCTGTATTTGCTCAAATGAAAAATATCGGATAAATCCTACAGATGTACAGTCATGTGTTATATTTTTCCATGCGAAGGAGCAGGGAGGAGTCGTTTGAAAGTGGGCAAAGTTAGTTTCAATTAGTCCGTCCGAATGGTTTCCCGGACTGAGCGGATCGTGCCAAGTTTGCCCTCCGCCACCTAATGACTACTCTCGAATGTTTTACTTTGAAACTTCGTGCTTTGAAGACGGATCACGACAGAGTTTCCAGCTTTTAATTTCACGTTAGCCGTTGTGTTGAGCACATTACAGCCTTAACTTGAGAACATAGCGTGCACTGCGCTCGTTTCCCTGCCTCCATTTGTTTCCCCTATTTACGGGTGACAGCTCTTTTCTTAAGAGATTTGTTTGCGGCTTGTCAGCTCGTCGAGTGACAGGCGAAGGAAATAATTTATCTGCCAAAGAAGACATTCGTAGATGCGGTTCGCAGCTGACGACGAAGTTCCCGTTATGTAGTAGATAATAATTGTTCGAATAAAAATACTTGTTATTTCGACTCGCTGGATTTGTTTTGGTCCTCGTGAACTTATTGTTCAGTGTAATGATTAATGGTGTTGTAGTAGTTTACACCTGCGAGGCAATAATGAGTTTGTGATAAAAGTTTCACTTGAGCACGCTTCTTTGTAATTTTTACATTATACTTATAATTTTAGTACATACATTTTTGTCACATTTTTATGTTAAATTAAACGACTCTATAAAGCGACACCTTTCATAATAAATTGTATATTTACATAATAATTTTCTATTTAACGTTCCGTTATATTCAAAATCCGAAAGATGTAATTTATTCATAATTTAATCGAGCTCCCAAGTTTTCGCTTTGATTAACAGCTTGAATCAACTATCAGATCCTTTAGTTTTATGTAGTTTCTAGAAATTGGTGGAATGAGGCCATATGAGAACTGCAGAAGTTGAACAATGGATATAAATCATCTCTATTCGGACGTGGCATTCGATGCCAACTCATCCAGCCATACCGTTCGTTCTATTCGGAACTCGTGCGCTGCCGTACGAGCGACGATAATTAAAAAAGTTTCTTTTATTTTCATTAGCTACTTCTTTGTTTTGTAGTTTTCCGTCTCTCGAACTTTCTCTATTGTTTCGATATTAGGCTTGATCGCAGTAGAAATAATTTAGTACGTACATCTATTTTATAGTAGCCTGGCACGTGACCGCAGTCCAATACTATGCTGGAGTGCGCTCAAGGAGCGGAAACGACTGTTGTTGTAGAGAAGTATCAGCAGGTTGACAAAGCGATGGTTCTGTCATTATTACAATACTCGTATATGCAGATACTTCCAAACTAATCCGGAAACTCGGTATCTTGATACAATTATCGCATGTATGTTATTAATGTTAATTCAACCATTAAGGGAATTGATTGTGTTAGACGTCCATTTTCGATATACATAATCCCTCTATAAAACCGCAGCGAATTATTCAATCGTCCATGTGTCCTATCACTAAAGCGATTTATAGATTGAACAGTAATTCGATATCCATGGTCACGGGATACCATTTTCTCGATTAGATTCATTGGAGGATGGACCAAATGCAATCTCACGATATTGATACGTCGTCCTGAGCCATTTGTCTCTAACGACTTCTCGTGATCTTTCAAGTAGGCCGCCATTTTTTGTTTGACGTGCTCTTTTTCCTTTATCTTTTTTATACATTCCGAGAACGGAGAATTTCAGCAATTTGAATAAAGATTTCTTCTGAATAAATAAATTTAAAACTCTAATTGCTTTTGATTCAACATACATTCAAATGTGTTATTAATGTTCCTCGATTCTTTATATATCAAAGACTTTTATATGAAGGATATAAACGAAGGTACTTAGTAGCACGCGACCTTAATACTCATGTATTTTATTTTATCAGATTTGTCCTCGTTAATTCCGCTGAATGGATGTTCGTTTTGTCGCATAACGTTTTATCTGCCGACTCTATTTCACATCCGACCGCATAATGCCTCTAATCCGTTCAGCGCAATCCATTTTTGTAATATATTGTATATTCACGTACAATAAACTTCCATTGTTCGCCATTTTATGATTACTAAGTTACTTGTTACTACGAGTATAATCCTCACAGAAGAACTAAACACAACAGATTATTTAACAATATTTTAAAGTTAGCAGCTGTTTATAACAAATGTTTGTTTCAAAGAGGACATCAGTTTCGAAAAGTTAACAATATCCAATAATAATCTCGCAACAAAGTTGGTGCAAATACGAAATGGAAAAGGAAAATTTAAACGTCAGCTAGAAACGTATTGTTTTTGAAAATCATTAATACATCTGAATATGGAAATTAAGTTCCAGTGTTGATATTATCTTTTACATTAAAATCTGTTATGACAGTTCGTTCCTGCTCTGAACAGACTTGTGAAGCCTGCTTTTATAAATATAAATATTCATATAAATTCTTTATTTGTGTTTTTTTAATGTTCTCGATATATGTTCTAGTACTTCGCTTATAACTGTTATGTTTATTGTTGTAACCAATTTTGTCAAGTTTTTATTTATATTTACTTTGATATGTTTTTCTTGGTCAGAGAAAGCATCAGTAATTTAGCTACTTATTTTAAAACCTGCCCTTTATTATTTCTCCTTTAAGCGCTAGCTTTTTGTCTTGTAACTTTAGATCCATCAAACACGAGTGCAGAAACAATAAACAGGTTATTTTACATTTGTTGTCGTCGGCTTTGCAAACAACAGGCGCCGCCCTTGATACGAGTCATTTAATTTGAATAGGAATTTAGGGACTGTTCCGAGTTATTTCGCCGGATGACGAAACGTGGCCCATCGTCTCTATTTTCCTACTAAACATCCGGCCAATTTCTCCCTTTTGATCATAATTTGTTTAATGTTATTTTGTGGAATTTGCTCCTCTTTTCGTGACTGTGTTATTGGCTTAAGCTGTACAATACATATAATTGCAAGTTTTCTCATTTTAAGGTTTTGGGTGAAATCGAATTTAACTCTTATCGTCCACGGTTATTTTTTAAATTGAAATAATTGAGTGTTAAACGCTGATGAATAAAGCCTTGATTTAAAAAGGATTGAACACAATAATGTATTTCTGAACATTTCAAATCGAAGCCCCGTCCAATGAAAAGAATGTATCAAATATATGTAAATGCAATTTCCTTTAGTCTAATTGTTCGCTGGGGGAGGTAGTGGGGCGGAGATGAATAACACATGAGTAAAGATACTTGTGTATTTGCGAGTGTATGTCGACGGCTGATTGATTGATTTGATCAATTAGTCCGTACACGTGTTCTTTAATGCAAAAATAAATAATGATTCTGCATATTGATATTGTTATTGCTACATTAGGCGCTTGTTCCTATTACGTCATTCGCTGTTCTTTTTGGTTTTTCCTCTGCTAATGTATGATTAAATGAGCTATAAACTTAAGGTGCAATTTATCAGAAAATCTACCAAATGTATTTAATAATTTGCAATATAATGCGACGGTGAATCGTGGTACTAAAGTAGCGAATTCAAGTAGGGTAACCGTAATTGATATTTCCTCTAGCTATCCCTTTAAAGGTTATAGGAAATGTTTTCTATCTGATATTGCTTATCGAATTTGTTTCGGTGTCGATGGGAATATAATATTGCGAATTTCCTTGTAGATTCGTCGTCCTCTAGACGCCAGGCGTGGCATTTCACGACGATATCGAATTTGGGACCTCTCGCTTCGCAAATTGATTTACCTTGCCCCTCATGCCACGTGGTTATACGATTCCGAGGCGATCCCAGAAATGATGCTGCCGTTTAAGTAAGCAAATATTTTTCAAATTTATTTTTCGAATCAGATGAAACTTTTTTTTGTCGTTTATCTTTTATAGTACATTTGCTTCGTCAATTTAGTTATGGGTAAGTTTTGTTCGTTTATTAACGGACTCTTTCTATTCGTCCTCAATCCATTTAGAATATTCTAGTAAGAACGAGTGAATATTCATTATGCATACACTAATAGCGCTTTGGTATAAATAACATATGCATAAAACTGAGAACTTTCTGAAAAACTCGGTTGCAGTGAAACGTGACAAGTGTCCGGTATAATATTTCACTTTAGATGCGAAACTTTGTGTTTTTATTTTTATCTCGTATCTCTTGATGTTTTTAGCTCATAGGATTACTATATTTATCATTATATTTAATTAAAACTATATTGCACTCACAAAAGGCGAATTTAATGCCTGCCAAGTACACAGTTTTTATTTTCGGTCTTTATTTTTTAAATTACCTAATCAAGCAAGAAATGTTAATGATTATAAACGTTCGTTTGTGATTAGTTCATTGTACGTTTGTGTAATAAATCTAGATGTTACGTGCATCCGAAATGTGTGTATCAGTGTAGAGAGAATTAACCAAGTACATGTGGCGGCAGCTGTACAAACAATGGTATTGTGAACAGGGCAAGTTTGCGAATAGGTTATATTGGCTGGTGCCATGATTCCGATGTATGCTATTGTAATTTAAATAATGGCGCTTGAATTATCATTCGACTTAACTACCTTGTGTGAGAAAGCACCACTGTACAACTGATAAATTTCTGATTTTATTAAAGTGAAAAAATTACTCCTACATAAAATTACTTTCTATAAAATATTATGGAGGGTATGTTTACCTACGTAAAAGTGTCACGCGCGGGATCGCCAAACGAATACACTGGTAGCTCATAATTCATGATTTATATACCCATAAAGCTATAAATGTTGCCACGAATCGCCAATTTTCAGTTAAGAGATGATGGTAAATAGCTAAAAGTTTTTGCTGAGCTGAAAAGTTCTTGTCTATGTTTTCTGGTAAATTTATAAATCCTTTATTTCTAAATGTTTTTCGAGCACTTAAAGGAGCGTCGGCCTTTTGTTTTCTAAATGAACTGTTGCCTCCCATTGTTTAGGGTCTGTCTCTGACTCTGATAAAATACTTCGCTTGATTTAAATGGGAGTTTTCGGACTGTTTGCGGTTAAACTGGGCTTTGACGTCCCGCAACGAAACACTGTTTATACTTTGGATCCACTAATTCTTTGGTTGTCACAAACGTGTTACAAACAACAATACAATGAAGTGTAAATTAGAAAATATAATTAATTTTCCCAAAGATAACTTACTTATTTTCTTTATATCTCTTGTAAAATCATAACTTTTCCAATCAGACGCTATAAATTATTGCATTTAAGTTTATAGGTCTTTACTCAAAAGAACACAGATATTCACTCACTTATACGAGGAATTTAACAATTCATAATAAAATTTCATTCATTTTATTATAAGAAATGCGATATTTTACTGTAATGTCAGTAATATCATGTCATTATTGTATTATTCACATAGGTGTAAAAATTGTATGAATACTACCAATCGAATAATTTATTCTTTTCAAACTCATCGTCGTCGTTGTTCTCTCATTTTGTATTTCAAAATTTTATGTCCGTAATTTACTTTTGTTGGTAATTTTATGTTGTTCCGGTGCTTTTATGCGAAGTGGATTTATATTCCTTTTTATTTCATTGTGCTATAGTCTGCATAAGTAAATTTTGTTTTCATGAAATATGATTTGTGTGTTTATATTTTATTTTGTATCATTTTAGATCATGTAAATGACATAAAATCAATCTGTTAAGTGCATGTCAGTTAGTACATAAATCTATATCACGCTAATTGAAATTCTCTAGATGACATGTTGGTCTCAGCCTGCAGTGATTGGTCGAACATAGCCGTATATAAAATAATATATGCACACAATGTCCGAGTTTAGACAAGAATACTCGAATTCTAAATAATTTCCAAAATCACTTTAAATTGTAATATGGAATTCAAAATTATTGAAGCTTTTTCTTTTTACTTTAGGTAAGAATAAAAACAACGCCTGATAAAAAAATCATCGGAAGTTGGGTCTATTGGTAAAATATGCAATAAAAGTACCAGAGTAACATATATTGCAAGGGTAAGTTTTGCACATTTGCGAGAATCAAAACTTTGCAGGAGTAGGAGGGGTGGTAAGAGAAAAAAAACTATGAATGACACCCGTTGTGAAGGGTCGGGCCCCGAAACATCTGTGGGAGAACCCCCGGGTAAATTTTAAATCCTTGTAACTTATATTCTCCTGGTAGCTTTTTCCTTGAATGCATACTTGGTTTACCTTCCTTGCTTGCTACATTGAAACGGTCGCCCTCGTTATTGGACGAATCTCTTCCCAGTTCTGTTTTCCTGGTAATATATTTCTTAAATGCATACTTAAGATCTCATTATAAGATCCGTCGATAATAAAACTTTAACTTAAGTCAGATGGTAAACTGAGGTGCCGTGTGACATAAAGTAATTTAAAACAGTTATACATTTAAGAAACACACATCTTTTGAATCATTTTTTCTTTTTATTTTAAATTTAGATAACTAAGCTTTATAACTAAGGAATGATTGAGTTACCGTCCCTAAGATGCTGTGAAATAAAAAGAAGCCAACGCTCGATTCTCTTTGTCACTTATGCAATACTGGTACTTGGAACTGTATTTAACTAGATCTCGTTACTTTTCAATTTAAAATCGTTCCCCTTCTTTTTCTGATTTCCTGGTATTCGAATACGAATTCTCTTTGTCAGCTGATATTTTGAATTGCTGTTTTTGAACTACTACTTACTTGCTTACTACACGATTTTATCTTTTTAAATTATTAAGTTCATGCAGTTTTCACTGCGGGATCACGTAACACTGGCGCATTGCAACCCTCGGTCAGAGGTAACTTTGCCGTTTCATCATAGTGTGAAGTGAAACTCACGAGAGATTCTGCATAGCTTCAACGATTTTATTTATTGACTCTGTAAAGTTTTATTCATTAACATATCATGTAATTATTTATTTTGCGTTATTATTGTTTGTTGTTTCTTTGTTATACATTAAATTATGTGGCACCTGAATAAACAAAATTGTAGTATTTTTGTATCCATTTCAATCGTATCAGTATTATTGTTATTTGCAAAGAGCGCAAAGGTTTGTTCCGGGAGCTTTTATTGATGTTGCTATAGTCGGCTAATGGATTGGCTACTGTACATCCGTTCGCGTATGTCATCAGAGTGACACGTGTTTCGTTCGTGCATAGCAGTTGTAGTTGCTATTTGATGTAACACGTTTCTGTCATTATATGTGTTGCTATGCACCGTGCGTATTCGAGCTTAGTATGAGTTTAAAAAGTTAACGAAAATGTTCGATAACGTTCATAAGTATGTACATATAGCAAGCGACTCGTATTTATACTATATATTTATTTTCCTAAAAAAATTAACTCGTTTCTTAAGAAAAACATTTATTGCTCCGATTGATGTCGTCTGAGGTTACGACATGACCTGTAACGTATTATTAAACTATGATTATAAAATTAATATTTGATAATTTACAAAGATATGCGCGTGCCATTTTCATGCAAAATAAATCGTTTCACCGACCCTCCGTGTCGTAAAGAGATTACGTATTGAACGCGTTTTTATTACAAAGTCGTATTTTTTACGAGCAGCTTCCTTTCGTGCCCTTACGAAGATCGGTCAGAATGATGTCGGCGCCCGTCCCTGATTACGCAGATTAATAAATGTCGGCAGGAAGGACGGCTTTATTTTATTATGTTCAAGTTAATAAGTAAAAAAAAACAACAAAATATTTGTGTACATTTTTCGTTCTGTTATATTAGTCCACTCGGTTCTATTGTTCATTTGTTTTTAATTTGACGAGCGCGATTTTAATAATGAACAAATTAGAATTGTTGTTTTGTTTAATTTTTTATACACTTTTCCATTCGAGGCAAATTAGTGTGTAGGAATTAGTCGGTTAATTTTGTTTGAAGGCTTTTTTTAAACATTACAAAGTTTGCAGCCTCTATAGATGGAAATCGTACTGTGTTCGTTTCACTCCAATTATTTCGTTCTGCGTTCGGCGTAAAACTCATCTAACTTTTGTCCCCAGTGCCGAAAAATTGTCGTTTGCAGATTCTGAATATTTGCTGAAGTCGTTTGGGATCTGAATGGTGATGCAAACAGAATGTTGATATCAAGCCGACACTGCGACTAAATTAATTTTATACGGATTATCCCTTTTTGCGTTTATATTTGTATGAATATACTGTTATTTTATTATCTTCGACATGTTCATAAGCTTGTTTGCTCTACATTTGTAAATATGTACTGAATTTAATATATTGCACAAACCAATTAATATATCTACAATTCAATTGAAACAATTCACCGCGCTACGCGTAATGCTCAACATTACAAAAATAAAGTGAGTTGAAATAATAAAAAAATATATTAAATTGCTAATTTGTTACGTGTTTATTATATTTATTGGCATATATATTTTTTAATTCGTGTCGAGTTGATTGGGTAGTGTAAAATTGTTAGTAAAGCTGCTTAGTTTGAGCAAATTGACAATGCGCGTTGTTTAGAATTATTTGGTGTTAGTGCAGTGTGTACAATTTAAATTTGCCACATTTCTACGTAGCTCTTGACGGAAACATGACACGGAATAATTGTGTCTGTGTAATTAGCATGTGTCTTTGTTGTTTATGTATAATATTAAATAGTACAGGCAGTCCTCGTTTTATGGCGTTTCGATTTACGTCGTCTCGTTTATGGCATTCAAAATTTTGACACCATTCCTCGTTTTAACGGTCTAAGATTCGTTTTCCGTCGTTTTATTTTGCGTCACTATTCTCTGGTACCTAACATGACGTAAAACCGAGGACTGCCGTATAAATAAACCATTTTACAATAATAGATTGGTTGGTAACAAACAATCTTATATCAATTGTTTTATTAATAATTCTAATGCCTCATACAGAAATTGAGGATGAGTTCAAACATTAGATAAATGAGACTCATTCTGTTTAAATATTAAAATTGCAATAAATATTTAAGAGAGCACGAATAAGGAAATTTCTTAAACATGTCGAGAATATATATTTTTTGAATTTGTTTTAGAAGCAAAATGTTTAATATCGCGCGGATTATTAGGATTAATAAATGTCAGGGCAGTGGGGTAGGCAGGCTGACAGGTCGGCTATATTGTGACAACGCAGCGGTGATAAGCTTCGTTCAGTTAGACCTGCTCGTTCTTGTTTTATTGGACCGTCCGAATTGAAAAGTAAAATTTTAGCACATTCATTTTCTTCTAATAAACGTCGGCCGTGTCACTCCCGTTTGTCAGGCCTGTTTGTTATATTCAAAATATTATGGTTGCTAATATTAATTTATTTTTTTTATAAAAACTTCTATTAAATTACATAATTGAAGCAAAATTAGTTATTTTAAAAGATTCATTTGCATTTAATATGATTATTTTTCTTCTTTTATTTTATGTATCGATTCTCGGTTTCCGCGGAGTCCACTAACTGATTTAATTTAATATTCAGAACTTAAGACTAATATAAAAATTCGAAAATAAATTATATTAAAAAAATGCCTATGTGTTGAAAAGAAAATTTAACATATTGATGAAGTTAGATGCGTTCCCCTCGTGTAAAAATTAAAAAGGTGGCTTATTTACTTACGTTGTTAATATAAAAGAGACACGTCGTGGTGAACGTTTTAATTCGGGCGAGTAAATTAAATTAAGTCATCGGGGCGTGGCGGCTGCCCCTTCAGTTTGGAGCAACTTTTTTTTTTACAAATTCAAACCGTTTCATTTACCGTCCGTTGAACAAACACACACTTATACGTATATTGGCGTTTCAATTAAAATAAATATCGTGTTAAAACAAGTTGTTTTAATTTTTATTTCCAGAGACTCAATAGAGTGGAGTTCTTTGAGTTATTTCATTTGTCGACAAATGGATTCTACGAAATTAAATTTTTAAAAAAACTTTTAATTTTATTTTAGTACACGAATTTATAGAGTTTCATGATGCATTTGACATCAATATTAATATTAAAATATTGTAAAAAAAAAGAACGCCGTTGCTGAAGTAATACGCGATTTAATTAAATTTAAAAAATCTATTTGACATTTAATTATTTTAATCCGGAATGCATTGTAGTCGGTGTAACCGCGACCTTTTTCGAAGCATCAAATCATAATAATCTCGGTTGTAACTCAAATAAAGATATATTGAAATAAATTAGCTATATGTTTATAAAAATATATGAATTCCTTTCTTAAATATTGTAATAGCGTATATCGTTTATAAATACTCTGAAATTTGTAAATAGTATAAACAATTTCCACACAAACTCGCTTCAACGATGTAGTTTAATTATGTTTAGCAAGCGCAGTAGAATAAAGCGACAATTGACATAGTGGCTGTGACGTTCCATTATGGACAATGGATGCCATTACGTCCACCTGTCTCGTGGTCCACGCTCTTGTCACCTCGCAAACGTACGCGCCACTTTGTTCTGTAATTTAAGCTCTATTTTGTTCGAAATTCACTTTTATTACAATTTTAATTTCGTTTATTTTTAGCATGTACTCTCTTTTGTTATATTGAAGTGGCGTTCCGTTTTTTTTCATATATGTCTTGTTGTGTCAATAGGTGCTTGTAGTTAACATTACTGGATTTAATATTAGACTTATGCTGATTGTATTATATGCAGAAGTCCTCTTCATACGTAACTGTTTTAATTAGAGCTAGGATTCAAGTACGATAGTGCAACTTTTTACGCTGTTTCTATAAAATGTACTGATTGAACTGAAGCATTGTAACAGTAATTAAATGTTTATTAATACAATTATTAAAACAATTGGACAAACATTATAAACAAAGCAGAAAAAATGCTTAAATAATAATAGCAACAAGATGAGGGCACCCTAATAGGATAATATATTGTGTTACAATATTAAGGATAGGTTTCTAAAATCGCAATTTGCCCTTATGTAGGTTACTTTAATTACTCGTATTTGCTTTGGTATTTATTAATAGTACCTACATATTATTTTATTAAGATTTTTTTTGTGTGAATAAAAACATGTGATAGATCTTTACAGGAGCGAAACAGTCGTATTTCCATCAACCATGTTTCAAAGTTTCTAATATAAGCATTTCTCTTTTCACAAAAAGTAGGTATTTTTGAGTGCTTTTAAAATTTGTTGAAAAATTTGAGAAAAATATGAGTAGAATATTTTATATAGAGTACGATGGACTGGATATTTTGTTGCTTTCTAACGAAAAAGCAGTAACGTTTTGTTTTTGTTTTCATGAATTTTTTAGTTCATTTTTTTTTCTATAGAGACGACTCGTTTTTATATTTATTTGTGAACAAAAAAAAAATGTATTTGAAAATGAAAATATGCTCTATCGTTGGTTTAATATCCAGTAATAGCCAGTTTTTTTTATTATGATTTAAGTATCTTATCAAGTATTATACATAAATGTAATCATTATTATAAAGGTGTATGAGTAATTATACAAAGTGTATATGGTATAAGCAAATAGACTTAGCTTATGAATAAAATATGAAGCAATTAAAATAACAATAGAAAAGTGATTTTCATCTGACAATACTTGGATGGTGCCTACGGAGATGTCTGTGTTCATTAAGCGTGCGTTACCATATAGCCTCGATTAATCATATGAAAATTGAGATAATTCTGTGAGTGAATGTGCGATGCTCAGAAGCGACATTCCAAGGCCATGCTTATCTGCGGCAGTGATTATCCGGATTAATAGGCACGGCCGAGGGGAAGAAAATGCCGCTACTAACGGTCTATGAAACAGAAAATTCGCAGATTAAAACGATAAATGTGCGCCTCGTGGACTTTTGTGTCCGTCGGCAATGAGATAAAGTTAGAAATCTTTTCTTCCTTATTTTTTAATGCTAAGTCTCTGTTGATGAAAACTTTGGAATTACTGATCAGGTTCTTGGGAGAAAAAATCTTTTAATATTAATCGATTTTGACTTATTAAGATTGCTTAAAACCTGTCCGAGAAAGTTCTTAGATAATATTATTTTCTTGGAAATGTAAATTGATTACGTTTATTTTATCATTTCATAGTTACAATAATCAAGCTTCACTGACTGTACGCGGGTGTTATCCCTATTCATAATAAGCAATAATTTCAGATCCCGATTTACTGATTCGCGTAAAAAGTAATGACATTTGCTCGTACAGTGTGGCTTCTCAGTAATATCGTACACGGTACTGTTATAGCATTAAGTAAGCCTATTATAACAAATTCAATTCCGAACAAAGTGTTAAACGGAAAGAGAATTTGTAACCTTAACGTTAACATTTATGTTAAGTATTTATGTAAATGTATTATTATCGTTATTGCTATATTGGTAAGGAGTAAGTATTATAGTAATATTAAAAATGATAAGATCGTTTTTTTGTTTAAAATGTAGCATTATTTGAACCACCAGTATAATGTCGTATTTTAACAAGTCAGTCTGAATACAATGAACTGTGACGCAGCGCCAGTGTGTTATGCAGAGGCTCGGGGTTCGATTCCCAGGCTGGATGTTATCCTTGTCCCGGCACAGGCTCAGTATGTCCTCTTTTGGGGTCACGGCATTTTAACATATTAAAATCTCATAAACCTTTTTTTTTTGTATGTCCCAGAAAATTGCGATAATATGACGTATGAATGCATATGAATATAAAACAGTATTACAATGTCGTACCTACTCATAAGTTCATATATGAATGGCGTGAACGCGTTAACGGGTGTGTTGTGCTTTAAATGGAGCAATTTCACAAACGGGGAACATTTAGTGCAGTGAGG
This sequence comes from Tineola bisselliella, assembly GCA_028551675.1. Lineage (NCBI taxonomy): Eukaryota > Metazoa > Arthropoda > Insecta > Lepidoptera > Tineidae > Tineola > Tineola bisselliella. The sequence continues at coordinate 36,488 of JAPWLS010001685.1, read as the reverse complement.
CTATTTCCCAAACATCTGTAGATAGCATTACCGACTTTAACGACAAACAAGTGATACTATTTTCGTGCGCTTGAATATATTTTTTATAGTCGTAAAATATTAAACCGCAGACGTTTTCTTTTGTTTTTTATATTTAAAATATTTTGAAATTATATAATAAATTGTACAAACAATATTATGATTTTATTAGTCATTAGGAATAATATTAGCAATTAGTTTTACTATAAATTGCAATAAAGATTTATGTTTTCTGCAAACAATATTATTTCTTGTTTTACTTTTTACTAAACATTCGTTTTTGTAAAAGGGATGTTTTATAAAAAAAAGCGTAATTTAATTAAAATGAAAACATTCCTTGCAATCGAAACACTTCTTTATTAAAAAAATATCTTATATATGGAATGCTTTGTGTTTGAGAGGAAAAAAGGTTTTCAAGAGATTTAAAAAAAAATACGTACATATATAGTCTTATGCTCTTTTAGCTCTGGGGAAGAGAGTGGGTACTTTGGGTCTCTCTCTCTCTCTCTCTAACGCTTCATGCAAGTTGCTGGTTCTCGTCTGATTCTTATAAGCAAATGGTCTATTCGCCCAAAAAAGAGGTTCCGACACCATCATTCCCTTTCGCACAAATCTCTATTGTGGCTAGAACCACCTTACTTTTCTTTGCATATAATTTTGGAAATCATAACGCAAAAGTAATCTACCGTGTTGATACTAATTACTGTATTGTTATTTTTTCAAATGATTTATTGAACTCAGTAATATCCAGTACCTATGTTATACAGCTTTCATTACTCAGTGTATATGCTAGCAGCTATAGTTTATTGTAGGTATTAAAACTTCTACTTACTAACAAATATACATACATATTTATTAAAATGTATTTATTCATTTGAAGAGTGTGCTACATATAAAACTAAATATTAAGTAGAGAAATTGAAGAATTTAACAAACAAAGTTTGTTTCTTACAGTTGGTTCTGCTATCTTCGCAATGTTAGCCCGTGAACGTTCCTTTTGCTCTTTGATCAAATCTCCCGTTACTTTTTTTACGTCGTACATAGATTTCCCTTTGATGCTCAACTCGTGAATAATAATATATTCAGGTGTTTTATTGAGTTCAGTGTCTGTAAAGGGAGTCTTTTAACGATATGTATGCGAGTTACGATTTATTTAATTTTTTTTGCAAATTGATTTATGAAATTCTTAATTATTTTCATGATTCTTCATATATAAATATAATAAATATACATATACAATGTCCTGACCCAACACAAACATACATATAACAACATGGCAAAAAATATTTATTTTTGATATTACGAATAAATATTTGTTTCGATTGGGAATAGAACTCAGATTGCTATATATTAGATTGAAGCTATACAAGATAGAAGCTATCAGATTACGCTATCAGATATTAATATTTAATAATAAAAAATCATAATTCTAAAGATTTATCTTATTTATCTTAAATAACTATTGTAATTAATAAATAAATTTATAATATAATATTTAACAATAGTTGAAGTGAAATTAATAATAAAATACTCGAGACGTATAATCATTTTTATATAATATAATAAAGTTAATGTAGCACTTTCATTGCAAAATTAAATAGAAATTGGAAGTGCATTTCAAGAAATATTATGAGTCCTTTATTTCCGCTATTCGCGTTTTCTTAAATTGATTCTTCATTTCTCTTTGCTGCTCCTGAGTGCTTCTTCTATTACGGCGCAGAAGTAATACAGTTTAATTGAAACAATGTTGCTGTGTATCCATTGATATATATGAAATAGATTAGCAAAATTGTGCGCTCAATATACGAGTATGACGGGCTCAATCGTGGCTATAGTCATGCCTTAGTGTTCAATTTGACATGAGCCAAATGACACGTAAAGTTAACAAGGACAAAATGGGCAAATGTGTTGTAAACGTGCGATTCGCGAACACACAAAAATAAACGATACTACGCTTACCCGATAAGGGTATTGTTTAAATGTTCATATTATAACTAAATAAAATTTGGTTAATTTTTTTTTACACTCAGTATTACCACTAAAATATCTTTGCGTTTTCCGATATATGTGGAAAATTTCCAACGTTATCGCCAATACCGAGACTGTCACTGTCAATCGGTTTCTTGGTCGCGCGACCTAAGGGATTTGTCTCTTTTCTTATATATCTCTATGTTCAATACCAGACATTCTGCATTTCAGTACTTACAAGCTTCGCAAATGGTTCTGTCAATGATTTCTTTTGTTTATATAATTTTTAATTAATGGTAAATGTACTCACACTTAATTATAAATAAGCAAACAAATATAGTTAGTTATTCAATTGTAGAGACGGAAAATTGGTTGCTACCACTATTTGTTTTTCTACATTAACCGTAATTAGTACAACACCAACACAATCCAAATGTACACTACAGAACGAAGCGTTCGGATGAAAGGATACGAGTATCATTCGGATTCTATAATAAAATTATGTTTCTTTCCTGTATTTAAGTTTCTGAAACAGTGGTGAAAAAACCTTGTTACCCTTTTGCATCTATTTTATGATTAATACAGATTTTAACTGTTGAATCGGTTACAATTCAACATAAAGCCGAAGAACTTATAGTTTTTCTATATTTGCTAAATTACCATCTTTTTGTTGCCAACTTTGATCCTTTTTGAGATTCGTAAGGGTTATCAATTGTGTTTTTTCTAGCTACGATCGCTCTTAATGTATAAAATATCCCTAAACATTGTTGTGCAGTAGTGTAGTTTCCCATTACACGGGGCTGAGTAATGTTAAATTAATGTGGCTGCGGGTTAAACAGCTGAGCTCAGCATAAATGATAAATAAACATTATGATTTTATTGTAATTACGGATACTAATTGCATACCGTGTTGTTGGACGTACGTATGAAATGTACATTTACATAGTTGAATAAACCGTAATTACTTTTGTAATTTGTAAGTTGTGTTAGACTGAGTGGAGTTTTGGCGGTATCTGGAGGTAGATATCCTTTTGAAATATATTTCTAAATCATTGTTCTCTTTTTAGTCGCAGTTTGATTATTGCTAATAAAAAGTGAAAGAACCTGAAGATTAATATCAATAAAAATAGCGATGATATTGCTAATCCGGTGAAGGGAACTAAATTGGTGTCCACGTCTGACGTATGTATGATCTTTGACGCAATAGATATTTTGTCATCTCCAACATTATATAATTTATTGTCATTTGAAATGCACACACAAATGCTGTGTATAACGAAATAACTTGAATTCTCCAATTCGATACTTCTGGGCCGTTTCTGCGTAAAATGCCACAGGAATAAAGGCCATTATCCTGTAATCGCGTAATAGAGGTGTCTGGGGAATTTGGGCCCGCACTTATGCCATTTCCGATAAGCTTTTATGTCCCAGCTAGCTTTAGAAATCCCGGGAATAGATTCGGGTTTTTATTCAGTTTCTCATTACCTACGTTATTGGCGTTTGGTCTAGATTGGAGCTAATTCTATTACGTTATGTGGTGATTTATTACCGCTTTGATGTACATTGGGGTGCGTTAGTTCTTTAAGATTTGTTTCCTAAAGTGTTTGTGATTTCATTTCGGATACGTGCTATCAATCATGTCATATATATTTTAATATATAATTTTAATTATTAACATAGACGTGTATATAGATGACATATTATTTTTATTTTACGTGACCTTTATTACTGTAATAAATTATCTAATTCTTTGGTGTACGGTTCGTATTCATCTGGGTCGTTTTAATTGTACGGTCAGCAGAATTAAATTGTAGATTACTCTTTTTGCTGGAATTTACGCTTCTTTGTCAAATTGTAATTTCGTATTTTGATATCTCTACTTACTGACTTATATTTATTTTATTATTAAATTTGCTTTGAATTTCGATTATTTATTTTAACCATTTCCTTAAATTTCATAATATTTGTTTTTGTCTACCGTAGATTTCGTCTTACTTTCAAATATTATCCTTCTACCCACGAACCGCGTTGTGGTGAAATTCAAAGCGTGGCTTAAATGTAATTTCATTTAAATCCATGTCCAGTCTGTTTCTTTTGTCCTAGATCCGGTTTTATCCGGGTTTGTGTTAAAATTAAGCGAACGACAAAGTGTAATGCACAATGAACATCTGAGACTTAATTCTTTCTATTTATATTATTTATTTAGGAGCAATAGTAAATTAATTTTATGTTCTAATGTAACTCATATACTAATGTATAACAATAATTTATAATATACGTACATATTTAAACATATTATTTATTAAATAAATGTTTAATTCATAATCGTTTTTATTATCCCAATGCATCATTAACGAAAATGCACGAAAATGGAATTAATAATGAAAGTGATTTCGGCGTATATTGCAAATTTGATCAAAACTATTAAAATTTAATTGGAAACGATTTGGGTTAATCGTGTTTGTTTTATTTCATCGTTATTTTAAATATATAATCCGCTTTTTTATATATATAATAAGTGAGATATGATATAAATACCTATACGTAAATAAATCAAAAATTTTTATCTGAGTTTCTATTGTGTATGATTTGAGTTTTTAATTTAGTTGAAACATGTTCGCGCACAACGTTAGAAAATATTACATATACATACATATATTAAAGTAATATCAAACATTTTAAAATTACGTAAATACTTAATTTGTTATAATTGCTTTTGTGGGTTTCGTGAGCAAAAGTTTCTCGACAATAAATCGGGGAATTAAGAGATAAGTGCCGCCTTCAGTTTCTTGAAATCTTATTAGGTACATACTTTGTTAATTAGCTAATGCCTTGTTAACTTTGTTTATTGAAACAAGTCGAGGTTTGCTTTACTATGTAGCAATAAGGTCGTTTCGGCTACTTTTATTTAGAACTGTGATTTTTTGGTGTTGTAAATTTATCTGAAAAATATATAAACTTTTGCACTTCTATAGTTCTCAGCGCCGCTTTATTCTTAAAGCTAGTTGCCTGGAAGATAGATATATTAATATAAAGACAAACAAATAAAATACACGACGAGCGATGATTAACATAACGTGTTTTAATATGTTATATATTTACACATTATTAAACATACTAAAGAAGACACTAGGAATAACGTTATTGTGGTTGTTATTTCGGCTTTTAGTTAATCACTGGGTCCTTTGTGATACGTTTACGTGTTTAAATTATATTGTTTGATTTTATTCGAATTCTTTTGTTTATCTACTTATTATAAAATATCTCCCCATTTGTATGCGTTTGCACTATTCTACATATAAGCAAAAGTAATAATGCCAGCCCATGTGACCCAACTTTGTGAATAAAAAGTAATTTTCATATTTGGGTTGATGTTTAATCTGATCTCCGCTTGCCTCCGTATGAAAAGGCGTAAAAGTAATAATAATAAAGCATATTTACAACATGATCGTTTTAAATAAGTTATTACTATAAGGTCAAGAGCAAATATTTATATCAAACATAGCAATCGAATATATCGTTTCTCTTCAAACGATCGGATATGAGGGTATTCGCAGTTTTCTTATAGCTCTCGGAACGAATTACATTTTCCTTGAATCGGAGGATTTCTATCGATACACTCTTTAACTTAATCTAACTTCGGATGTGAGTATTTCGAAGGATTTCGAAAAGTAGCGAAAAATAATGATATTTAAACATTTTCATGAATTAATTATTACATAACATTATGTTCTCATTAATAATAATAATAATTCTTTATTGTACAAAAATTTAAATTTATTAATCTTCGTAACTAAGGTCACTACGTCATTACTACACTAGCTTTTTGAAATGTCAGATTAAATAATAAGAGGGTGAGCACGTAAACCGTAAATTCTAAATTCATAATTTGGTGGTCTGTAATAAATAACAATACAGCAACTTGTTTTTTTTATTAGTGATCACAGTCCACTAAGAAGAATGCACTGCAGGCAATAGTAACCTCTGTAGTGCCAGCTTGAGAAGACAACTCTTTAACGTCTAGGATTAGCTTTCATTAAACCTGACGGCATTCAAGCAAATTATCAAACACGACTTCATTTGACGGGTATTACAGTTGAAAATAATGGAGGAATGTAAACTGGTCAATTTACCATCATATTATTATATACCGTATTTTTTCTAACAATTATCCGGCTCAAAACATAACTATAATATGAAAGATTGATATTAATCTCATTCGTTAGCATCTAACACTTAATTACAGCGTTTTAATAACAAAGATAAATAGTTAAATAACTTGAATAAAGTTACGAGCGACATTCTGGCACCAAGACTGGGGGCGCCAGTCTGCTGACGTAATCGTTTTCAGGTTTTAGACAACAATTTGGCACCTTTAGGAGGATATTCATCCAACTGGAAAATCCAAGATTATTTTCTCCCCTACGTTTTGAGTTTATGTTCTGTTTTCGAAGATTAACATTATGTATTTTAATGAAAAAAATAATAATTATAGAAAGCAAATCTATTGTTCTAATGCTAGACAATGGTGTGCTTTATTTACTTCCACAAATCTAGATTCCGGGAATAATTCATCACTAGCACTATACATTTGTTGCTGTGATTGCTGCAATTACTTTTAATAAAAATTCAAATTAGAAGTCAACTTTTAATTATTTCTTTATAAGCTGTCGTCCGCCATTGCTCTAATTACGTCGGAAAAATATATTTATTTGGACTTCATTTTGTAGCTTTAATTAAGTTTATCATAGGATTGAAAACGGTGACTGTAATTAAATACTATCTTCTAAAAAAACCTTTAATACTTAAGGGATAAATTAAGAGTTCTTATCTTAAGAATTATTGTAAAAATTAAACACAAAGTTTCGGCAGGTCTTAGTGGTATCTCGCGCCAGAGAAGTAATTAAAAACAGACATCGATGTAAACCGCTTGAAACTTCCACATCTCTTTTTTAACTAGCGCACAGATTCACTTAACGCCTATTTACGTTTAAAAAATTCGCCACCGTATTTTTTACTAGTGTCGTAAATCCTGTCTGTTAACTTAATAATTTCTTCATATTTTTCAAATCTATTATAGAACATATTCATGTAAAATAGTGCGTTTTGTAGAAGTTAAATTGATTGTACCTAATAATCATGAACACCACTCTAGCTTCTCAGACAAGCGTTGGTATTTAACATTTATTGACTGTTAATTAATTTAAAAGTATTTATGTGGCTTATCAATGCGTTTGTTTTGATTACAAAAATATTACAGTCACACGACAATAAATATATATACATATAATACAATAAATTGATTTTGATATCTTTTTTCAATAAATAAAAGTAAAGAACAATGGCGGGTTCTTAGTCGTGGCAAAAAATAATTGTGAGGAAAGTAGAGTAACCCTTGCGAGGCGCTTATCGCCAACTTGAGGAAACTTTGCCGTTGTCTTGAAATCGACCCCAAATTGTGGAAAATAAAGAAATTTATTAGCTATTTTCTAGCATCGTAGTTTGTTTATCGTTTGAGTTAAAAATATTGTTAAGTTTTTTTAAAATTTGTATTTGCAATAATCTGCAAAGAAATATTTTCTATCATCATAGATTCTAAAGTTAAAAGGGTTTTAAAACATCCATTTTAAACAGCATATTTACAAAGTAGGTACTCCCTTGGTATATTTAAAGAAAAATAAAGATTTCAAGATCCATTCGCTATATTTTAAAAGCGTAATGGAAAATTATTTGATGTAACACATGAAAGTATCGTTTCTAATTTTGATTGACGTGAAGAGAAAATATAATGGAATTTTTGTGCTCCCACGGATGCCGTATACCATTCGAGTGAAGCACTTATTGCGTATTTTATTGGACAGATAAAATGTTGTCTTTTTTGTATGTTTTTGAAGTTCCTCTTTTATGTATAAATTATTGAAACAATGCTATGTTTCAGGTTTAGATTACTTACTGTAATTAAAATTAACCTAGCTTCAATTATTTGTTCTTAAATTTAAATGCTTTCAAACACTGCCACCCAAAAAAAAGAACAAATTTGAATTGCGGACTAAATAGAATAATATAACATAACATTAATTTCAAGTAAATATCAAAATGTCACAGTATGATTCAAATTAATTTTGCCTATTATTTACGCTCACCCTAACTCCTGGTGGCGGTGAAGGAGCCAATGAACATACTCATAAGCCTAAATGTCGCATCTTGGTGAAATATTTGTATGTATAAGAGGTTGCCTCGCCTCGGCGATGTGGCAGGTATCTCATGTTAATTTAATTTGGCGAATGTTCACTAAACCCCTAAAATGCTTTTGCATTAGTTTAACGACGTGAATCAGCTTCATAAAGTGCATTTATCTAGTCAGGTTTTATATTAGAATAGTATGAACTGATTAGTCAAGTATAGATCTATAAAAATAAATATCCGATAGTTTAAATTATAGGTATTATTATAAATAATGGGTCACTCGATGGAATGGGAAATGGTCCATGCGAAGATTTACGCTCTTATGTTGTTGTATATTGTAAAAGTTAGGGCCATTACATGTTTCCACAACACGGCAATTTAGCTCTACTGTAAAACAACTAGACTCGTTAAAGAAAGGCACTCGGGGTTCATAAATATAAAGGAGTGTGTATGGCAATCTCTTGTCAACATGCTCTAGGGCTCTTTGTGGAGCAGCCAATGGCGTCGCTGTGTGATGTGGCCCGCATTTTTAGAAGACCTCATTATGGAGCGAGGCACGCGACCGCATCTTATGCAAATGTTTGGGTTGGGTGTCGATTTGTGCCAATGCCAGACGCTTGAATCGTGCGAAATACACTATATTAGCAAAAGAGGACAGTTACATTATGAACGTAACTTGATTAATCCGATCAAATGGTTCTTTTTATTTCGAACCTGGGTTAGATTTTATTGTATCATTTTATTCGCACGATTAGTGCGAGTTCTGTATTATGTAAATGTATTTTGCCTCAAAATGTTGTTGAGATCTACCACGATACTGCCACCCGTCTCCCACGTAACGTCTTTACTAATTTATATTCATTTTAGACGACTTGTCACGTCTCTCCGTGTTACCATGACGTTAATCTGTAATCCTCGTTTCAGTTTTAGATGCTTATATTTTAACGCTATATCTTTATAAGTATGTCATTTGGTACACTTTTTCATTACCGGAATTGATAAAGAGGAAAGTATGAAACGGCAATCAAACAAAATTCTATGTACCTTAGTATGTTTGAACACTATTAACGATACTATTTAGTACATAAATCGTGAAAGCCAGAGTAAATTGTATTTCCAACCCGCACACGTCAATACATGTGGATCGGATAAGAGGCTCTTTGAACCGGTACCAAGTAAAAGACGACGATGATGACGTGATTATGGCGGGAACTTATACTACTTACAGTTATGGGTTTGTTTCGCGTAATTTGAAGGTTTTGTTAGAACACGTTTTAGATTCGTTCGAGTTATATAAAAATCGCTTCAGTAAAACACATAAAACAATTTAACACTAGTTTCCTTTTAATTATCAATAATAGAACTCAATATATGCATATTAATATGTGTTTTTAATTCGACAAATTATTTTGTTGTATTATTCGTGTTATTTAAATTTATTGCTCTGTTTGTTGTGATTGAGTTAACCATCTCGACGTTCAAAGTAAGAAGCGCTTTGGAAGGTTTCCAGTGTATACATAGTGTGAGCCAATCCCAGAAAGCCTTAGCAAACATGCGACCCTGGTGCAGTGTCGCAGTAAACATTTTTCAAGTTAATAAAATGAAAAATAAAGATGTTTCTCAGAAAAATGACTTGTTATATTTTTGCATTGTGAAAGTGCAACTCTTTCGTTTATTTCTTTTTTTATTCGCATATAATTTAATGTATACGTTTAATATATAATATTTCTCTGGAAGTTCTAATTTATGTTAAATAAAATAATTAATAAGTGCAAGTGATAAATGTATAGAAATTAAAAATACAAAAAATATTATTGATTGATTGAAAAATATAGATTCCACCAAAATGTTTAATTTAAATAGATATTATTTTGTTCGGGGAAGCGTCATTATTAAGGCATATTGTAAGCCCAAATTCAAGTATGCAGTTAGACATGAACGGCCTGTACGGCTTAGCACGTCACCCTAAGCCGCACTGACCGCAATGCGAGCGCTAGACATCTGAGCATATGCCGCATTTAAATTGCCTTTTATCTAACTCGCCGCATCACACTAATAAACTTTGTTTCATAGTAACCGAGTGCAATTTAAACACACGTCTTTGAGGTGACTAATTGAATCTTCTTCAGCGTTGTTACATTTAGCACATGAAATTTTGTATGAGAGTTTTTGCTTTCCTTTTTCACGACTGAAATAGTTTTTTTTTGGTTGAAAATACGTTTAATAGAATTTATCAGTCCATCTATGTCGAATTGTTGACAAGTTCTTATAAATATGTTTCAATAATATATCAAGAACTTTTACTGAGAAAACTAAAGTACTATATATAGGTTGCTTGCTGTCATTCGTACGAAAATTTCTTCGGTGAGTTTAATGCTAAATCGAACTGTTGCGAATTACCTAGAATTGAATTAGAATGCTTGGAAAGTTAATCGAATACCTGCCAAATACCTAAAGTGAAATAGTGTTAGACAATTCATCACAATAGCTATTTGATCTAAAACTATTCAACCACGTACATTCCACACTGTCAGCGGGTTAGTTTGTAGGAATTTGTGCATTTTCAACCGCACAATTGTTACGACCTTTCTCTGTAATATTTCACATAAATTATAATTAAAGCAGTTATTTTTATATTTGATGTCAGACTCATTCTTTAGTTTAACCTTCAAATATGTGGGATTTAAAAAGTATTTGTAATGTCCATACGTCAGACTGATACATTACACAGTTATTTTACTCGTGGCCCTTTATATAACACGAGTATTAGCGATTTTTTTCTAGACTAGTCATATTAAAATTAAGAAAATATGGTTCAATATTGATATTATCGTAAATCTTATTTCGATGAATGGGAAATAACCCGATCTCTGCAATCGGAGTTTCAGACGCCGGAAACTGCGGGCTCCAAACAACTATACGTGCAGAGTGGGTATAGCTCTGCAAAATAATGGATAAAGAGGTGTTAGACAAAATTAGGTAATTCGATCTACAGATTTGCTTGTAAGATCTATTATCTTGGATTAGTTGACTTTTTAATTTGAGATTCGTAGTTAGATATCATTAGCCCAGTCTGTTGTCTTTGTGATCTGTCGCATTTTGAGATTAGCTTTGAAATAGCAGCCTCATACTACATACTTGTCTTAAAATTACATTAGGACATATAATAGTGTTCTTTGAAATAACAAGTCCCTAATGTGCTCACCTTTCGACCTTAATGAAGATAAATCTTTGGCTTAATACCAGCTCGAATTTATTACCCACTGATACACAGTTACGTTTGTTACGAATGTACGAAGGATAATGATTTTAGTATCACATTTGTTGTAATATATTTATATTTTTTCTTACATTTTCTACTTGTATTATTTATAATTAATTTGCGTAACTTCTTTGAAGCCATGTGAATTTTGTTTTCATATGTAATCAAATAAATTACACAACTATAATGATAATAGCTACTGGCTACAATATACCTACAATTGATGAGTTTCAAACTGTATTCTCGTAGTTCTCAATATAATTTAGTATATTGACCAGGGTGATCACTGTAACGGCCAACATTACAAACTTTGGGTAACACGGTTCGGTTTCTATCTAAATTTAAATGGTAGTTGGTGTTGTGTTTCTAGTTTGCAGACTGTTGTGCTAAGAGCAGTTTCTAAATGTTTCTTGATAGACATTGTAGCGGCTAGGGAACCCAAGTTAGCGCATCGGCCGAACGGGTGGTTAGCTTAACTTTATGACCAAACATTTGTAGTTAAATATCTTGTTTTTTGGAATGGATTTTAGCAGATCTCGTAGTATTAATTGGTAGCTTTGGTATTTTAGTGTCTCTAATGCAAGCTTAATGCAGGTATTATTAAAAAAAGAAGTTCCGAGTTAATGAGTAAATATCTGAAAGCATTAAAATATGAACTAATTAGTCTTCACTGTGTCGCTTGACTGTATTATATAACATAATTAATAATATGTTGATTAATTTTCTATATGTTGAGTTGGTAATTAGAAAGAATCCCAATAATTAAAACACTCTCCATTACGTACTTCACTTTGACATCGGTTAAGTGCCTGTTTGTGACATGGAATATTATGTTTGTAATGGAAATATGAGTATGCGAATATATTTATTATTAAACTCAACATTCGACAGTTTCTAACAGCTTGTGTTACGTTGTCTTACATTCAAATATAACAAGTTACTTAATATACAGGCGCATTTCTACCTGTCCCTTTCTATTGTTTTTTTTTACGATATTCTTCCTATTATAACAAAGCCCCGCCTACATTCTACGTTTGAAGATCGCTTCCTACAATGATATGTTAGCCTGGTACTTCTAACATCATTCGTTAACTCTTTCGTTTTGTTATCTATTTTTTTCCTGACGCTTTTGTCTACGATACATGTCTATTAGCAGATTAATGATATATATTATATAGAGTGGAATAATATAATAATAATAATAAACTTAATATAAAACCAACTGTTTTAAATGCAATTTGAAGCCCATGATAAACTGTTCTTTGTAGTTGTTTTATTTGAATATCTACCTACCTCATCTAGTCTGGACTCGAGAGGGAGAGGCTATTATTCCCAGTGCATGCATCTGACAGATTACTAGCTAAACTGTCACGTGACCCCCTTAAGGTGAGGATCGATCGTCTCGAGCGCTAACCAAATATAAATTACATATTATTTAAAGAACTGATTTTGTTTTTACTAGTGGTCAAATTTAATTTTAACAAAAAATACTTTTTCATATGCAAACGAACAATATCGATCGGTTTTTTGTTCCGTGCAAACTTTATTAATTATAATTCTCGTCCTACCCTCATTTAATATGTAAATTTAGTCTGGTATACCCTTATAGTATTATAGCGTATCCCGGATGCAGGAAAGCTGTAGTCTTCCCTGATTGATAGCCGGAAGATGCAGTCTGTTTGTTCAGCCGGAAGTTGAATGAACTGCTATTGTATTCCAAAGCGACTCGGTATTCAATTCAGAAGACGACCGACATTTTAAATTCAAAAATATTTTTCAGAATAGATGTAGAATTGAGTTATTCTGAAAATTTGAGAGCCCTAATTTATGTAACCAATTTTATATGAATTCGATATCAATTTATAATGTCGTCATACATATCAATGATTTCCCTTTAGATTCTTATAAAAAATGAATGTAATTTATTATTCATAAATATTTATTTAATTTAATCTCTAAAACGTTTTTTATTCAATTAGTTTCAAGGGATTCATTTATAGCTCTTTGCAAAGGTTAAATTGTTCCTTCAAGGCAGACCTTTTTTTTATAGTAGCCTGGCATACGAGCGCATTCCGCGTGAAATTAAGCTGGAATGCGATCCTTGAGTGGAGACAACTTCCAGGTTCATAGGACACACTTATACACTCGGTAAAAGATCTTTGAGTAGTTTACCAATTTGGTCGAAAAATGTCAATCTGAGTATCCCCTTCCAGCGTCGCTATCGGCTTTCGCATAATAAATCAGCTTCGCCAATCTTTCCTTGTCAACAATAACAATTTCCTAAACTTTGCACTCTGGGAAATGGGACTATATAAAAACGTGCACGTAAAATTATTCATGTCATTAAAATTGATATCATTATAAAAGGTAAACTCAAATATGTGTACATACAGGCATTCAATTTCACAATAGCGCCTGTCTGACAATTCCTTATTTATTCAAGGCGCTTGCGGTGCAAGGAGACTTCATCAATATTGCACCGCAGCCTCCGGGACCATAATGTATAGCATTCCCTTTGTTCCCTCTCCATGCGGGCCACTCTATTTAAATAGTTAAACTTCACGATCATTTGAACTATTGAAAGACTGCGATTCAATTCTACTTTTACAATTCAAAATAGATTTCTATATTTATTCGAATGTTACGTTTAAAGTTTTGTGCATAATTATGTTTACTTCATTTTGCTCGTTCTTTTTTAAGTATTGACATGAGTTTAATAAAATGGAAACCCTGTGATGGATGGCATGCGGGCGGCAAGGATTTTTGTGCATAATTATGTTTACTTCATTTTGCTCGTTCTTTTTTAAGTATTGACATGAGTTTAATAAAATGGAAACCCTGTGATGGATGGCATGCGGGCGGCAAGGATTTTTTACCATGGTATTTATTGGAATTCCTTGAATATGTCACGTCACAATGATAGCGGACGGTTTGAGCCTAATTTTCCAATGATTAACAATACTATTTGCTGTCTATTTTACAAGATTTATTTATTAGAAGTTGTTGTGTCAATAAAACTAATTAAATTACAATATTTTAATCGTATGAAAACCGCCTGCTTTATTGTTTAACAAGCCGTAACAGCAGTTGCTCCACTTTCATATCCCAAGCATAACAAATATAACGAAAGAGATGCAAATGAATAAAACTGAGATAGACATAATAAAAAGAGATAGTAATATTAACACGTGTCTCGTTCTTTCGATTTCGATCCCTCGTTTATGGGATCTACCGTTGCCGCGTTCTGGCCAACTCTTGCTAACGTATTACGTCCTGGTACCTAAACGAATATGTCACCACAATTCTATTGTTCTTTCGTTCACCCAAGCGGAAAATAAATTAGTATTAGCAAATGCACCACACACGCATGACAAATTTTATGAATAAAAAAACTGTTTAATATTAAACAATCTACTTTTGCTTTTATCACTGCGGTATTGTTACTATTGAATTTACGTTAGAAAGAGAGGCTTGTTATTTCTCTGCCTGCTTCTGTCTTTCAATCTCCATAACGAGACCAACTCCATTCGTCTATGTTATCCTGGTATAGTAGTTTTGAATTTTGCTGACACTTTTTTATTTCAAGTTTATTGACGATTCGGAAGTTTGAAAGTCTAGAATTATCGACGGTGTTTTTATTATCCTTTAATTGGACTGTTGGTGGTTAATGTGTGATTTTCCCAAATGTCAGGAACAGATAAAAACACGCTCCCACACGGGTGTAGTTGTGTCAGTTCCGGCCGGAGCATGCTCTAATTAAATACCTTTTGTTGTCCGAACTCCATGTGGAGTTCGTTTGGATCAGAAATTAAATTATCGTAAATCCCCCAACTCATTGGCTGAGATTATGGAGCCATGAGAGCCTCGAAAGGATTAATTTTCTGCTAAATAACTCGTGTATTTTATGGGCATGCTGAGAGAAATATTTTGTACAATATACCAAAATGTTTATTTGGGTTGAAGGAGAGGGCAATTAATAACATGATTTTGTCTGTAGGTGTTTCTATTTTTGGAAGGTTTCTATTTATATATCTTGTTTTATTCTTCATAATTCAGTTTTTCTCTTTATTGCGTTTTAATCAGAAGTATTGGTACAAAGGTACCTTCATATGTGATGTCTACCGGCGAATCTTTTAAAATGGAACGATCGCGACTTTCGTTAAATTGTAGCAAATTGCAACAAAGTGGACCGAACGTGTCGGTTCTCTTATTCCTACGAATTCTCTGGACACAATTTAACACCATTGTCGAAGTGTCGTTCGTCTACAATGGCCTTGCTCTAATATTGCCTTCGTAAAATTGGTTCCCATTTTAGAGCATGTTCGGATATATTTTGCTTCTTTGTGTAAATTATTTTCATGTATTGAGTGGTAATATCACTGGGACTTAATTCAGTTAAGTTAGTATGTTGTTTTACTTCCACTACAATTCCAATGGTGTTAGATGTATGAGGTCATTTTTTGTGCATGGGGAGTGTATTTGTTTTGCATTTCGTTTGCAGCAGAATTTGCTTTATTTACTAACTGATTCACACTTACTACTTACTAATATAGATTTTCTTTCTTTTTGAGATCATTAAAAAGGTTGAAATAGAAATATAATTTATTAACTTCGCGATTGACTTTTATAAATATCAAAACATTAAGTATTATTCAATGACCAGAAACAAAAGTTTTCCCTTAAGATAGGTACGATATAACGTAGAAATATTCTTGTGAACCCAACAAGTTCTTAGAGAGTAAACCAAAGCCGTCTATTATCTGATGTAGTCGAGGGTTGTGTTATCTGACCGACATAATTTATACATACGTGTCGTTACTTTAATCATCTAATGTCTTGTATTACTACTGTCTATATTGCATTACTTCATGATTTAAGGTTTACGGTCCGTTGTTATTTAACGTATTTAAGTAAGTAAATTAAGTTTTAGTCTTTCTTTGCCTTTATGTAATGACGTTAGGAAATAAATCTCTTAAGGAAACAACGTTCATTATCTTCATTGTTTTAGAATAATGGATAGTTTTGTATGGGTATCCTTGACGGGTGAACATTAGGGATGCGCGATGTGAACGGCCGATGAGAGTTAAACGCCTTCTATTCATCTTGCCCTTCCTTAAAGTTTTCGCAGCAAAAACTTACTACACGAGTACTTCTCGGGATCCATTCACAGACGCTATCTATGCCCAGAGAAAGTTTTTGCCCTATTATAAGAGCGTCGATTACGTGACGATGGATGTGGATGGAAAGCGAAATTGTTAGAGTTCGTTTTATTTTGAAAATAACTAGGAAGCATTGTCTTAGGTTAGTCCCTCTATAATAGCCGCAAATAGTCTAAATTATACAAGAAGTATTTATTACCTATAATAAAATATGTATTTGATTACAAACCTACAGTACTAAGAGCACATACTGTAATGGAGTTGCTAATATATTGTGTTAAAATATCAGATATCCTTTGTTGTCCTAACAATAGACCCCATCATATTAACAACGCAATCCTCCTTTAATCTATCCAGTTCAGAGTTCAAGAGAAGTCAACACCTTTGTCCGGTCAATGTGGCGG
This sequence comes from Tineola bisselliella, assembly GCA_028551675.1. NCBI lineage: Eukaryota > Metazoa > Arthropoda > Insecta > Lepidoptera > Tineidae > Tineola > Tineola bisselliella. The sequence goes on along the minus strand of JAPWLS010001685.1, from coordinate 19,491 downwards.
TGGCGTCATGAGTTGGCGTCCCTTAACTCATCGAAACTTTCCATGTGAATATTATTTGTTTACAGATTCTGAGGTTGATCTTAATATTAAATGCCTAAATTTATAATTAAAGATCTTAATATAGAAATGTTATTAAAATATACATAATTTATATTTCGTTACTTGTGTACCCCTAAAGTAAATTGATTCTATTTTTCAATGGAATGTTTAGGGCGTTGCTCCCCATGCGCAACAGGGGTGATGCTTTTGTCCACATCACACAGCATCCCACTTTGTAGCATGCAAAATTTGTTAACGCACATCTCTCTTATTTTATGCTACCCTGGTACTTTTATTGCATATTTATCTCATTTTTAACTTTTCGCAATAACTTTGAGCGTGTGCGTGTGTGTGCATGTGTGTGTATGATATGGGTGTGTTGTGTGAATATATTATCGGAGTATCGGAGTTGTCAAAACAATAACGAAAATTAAGAGTTTCGTACAATTTTTCTAAAGATTACGCATTTGGCAAAGAAGAGAATAACATTTTGCTTATCTTCGTGACCTAAGCCTACTCTCCCATTTCTGTAATAGCGGTATGAATTTATAATGGTTCTGTGGGGATCTCCTCTATGCAACGTTTATGTCCCTACGACTTCCCGCAGTCAAGAAAACTGTTTAATATTGTATATTTTTATTGCACCTATGTGAATACAAAAAACATCTTTGGTGTTTCTTTTCTTTGATAGATTAAAATAATTATAATGAAGTTCATAAGATCTTAATTATATATAAAATCGTATATTAGATTTTTTGATTCCACGTGGAAGTCGGTTTTATCCAAGATTTGTAGAGATAAAAAAGTTGCAATAAAATATTTCCCAAGCCGTTAAGTTGTATCATTAATTTTATCTTTATTTTCAACGAGACAGCTCTCACCGGGAGACCGGAGATACAATTCTTGAAATACTTGATATCTTTTTCGAATTTGATTTTTCCAGCTTTTTAGTTCGCACTAATGTTAACATTCAGAAGACTACATCCGCCTTACGATCGTATTTATTTGGCGTTTATTTGTTTTGAAATTGAAATTGTTACTTTGACTGTATTTGTAGTTGAAATCGAGATAAGAAACTTCAAATTGTTTCGTTGAAATTTCAAGAGTCAGACACCTTGGACTAATCTATGAGACAGGTGTCACTGCAATATCCGCTACGGAAACTACGATAGCAGATGTTACTGTGGCTACTTCTTTTCCCTTTATAAGTACAAATATATACTGTATATTAACTTTAATGTGGCTTCTTGAATGATAAAATAAATTGAACGATTTGAATAAATACTGATTTTTTTTAAAGAAAAAGAAATACATTATCAGCTTTTTGAGTTACGTCAGAAGCCACACACTTCAGCAGTTTAACCAAACATTTTATTTATTATTATTTTCACAGCAATTTCACTTTATTCGCGGTGCTAGATGCCCGACCCATTAGAGCTGTGAAGAAGGTTGCACCATACAATTTGTCATGAGCCGCGCTCGACAGCTCTGCCTACGATTTTTACGGCCACTTTGTCTTGGCAGCCGTAACTAATGTTTCAACATGCGCGCATTTTCTTGCCCTTTCCGTTTGCGATTTATTTCACGGTGCTGTTGAGTTTTGATTCTATTAAATTTACGCGATGTTATTGTGCGAAATATATATATGATTGTGTATTTTATGATGCATATAAAATGGCCTATGTTTCTTTTATTGTTTAATAGGAGTTATACAAATTTATATCACCAAAAAAACTGATACATTACTGTATTCGAGTTGTGACACACAAAACCTCTCAATTGATTTTGAAGAACATTACAAATAAGGGCGTCATCTGGTAACAGTTTATGTTATGGAGGGGTGTGCCCCTATGTCAAAAGCTGTGTAGTCATCACCTTTCGTTTATGTTCTCCTGGTAGTTTTACGATGCTAATTTCTAAACCCGTTTGAAAAATTATATGGTTATAGTTAATGGGGGTGACTGACTTTGCAATAAATTCTACTGTTACTAACTTGATGAGTTATAAATTCATAATAAAAAATAAATTCATAATAAAATGAAAGAAAATGTATGTCTTTGAAAGTAACTAAATTTTAATATAGTTTTGTAATAATGTTCTTTGTGCTCGAGTTACTAGCAAAGGAAAACAAGCAGAATATCGTATTAAAAATAAATCAGTTTTCTGCATTTTACAACGTCTAAATTTAATTTTCTTTCGTATTCATGTTGCTTACATGTTTTTTGAACTAAATTTCACAACAGCGTTATTAAATAACTTTTATTATTCCAAATTATCAAAATTAAGAAAAGTCGTTTTTCAATTATAATTTCTTTTAACGGAATGACCACAATTTTGTTTCTCATAATGCAATCGAAATAAGCTGCAGTTACATTTACATTAGTGTACACCACAATATACTCATGTATTCGTATGAAATTACAATAAACAAGCATGCTTGCTCACTTGGATACAACAAACGACCAATTACATATCAAACTTTATAATAAATCATTTGGATTCATTTATTGTTTATATGGATATTAAAAATTCTCTTTGCATTCAATTTTATTGGATGGAGAAGTTTTTTTTAACAATATTTTTCAAAATCATCTATTTATCTTCTATGAAGCAGACTGACTATGGCATATCCAGAGGTAGTATCACCACTTTCAAATTAAGAAAGTAATAACCGGATATAACAAGATGCTCTATCAATGTGAGCGATTGTTACTCCAAGTCGACGGAGCAAAAATACTCCAACTTAACTACATTTACTCGCATGCTAGGCCACTATAAAACTGCAACCACGTCCAAGAATGCCCATAAATAATAATTATTATTACTTAATATTATATTATTATACATATTATAATTGTTATTATATGTATTATAACCACCATTTTCATTTTCCTTATGATTACTTCGCTCCCAACGGTGTTGAATTGGCGCGGACCGAGTTCAGTGTGCTATGCCGCATTTACATTTTGCCACTTGTAATTACGGCGAGTGGACGTGTCTCCGCGGGATGCCAACCATAATAAATTTATTCAGCTGAAATACGACATACATTAAATGTGATTTCACGTGGAGTGAGGTAAATGGGTTAGAGATAAGAGTAAAGCTGAATGGATAATGTTCTGGAGTCTCTGTTGTGCTTAAAGGGGTTGTCTCTGCATAATATTATTAGTCATATTACTGGCTTAGTATAACCTGACATTTACCTGTGTTCACATCTGTATTCTGTAATTCCTAGAAATACTACATAAATAATACATAATTGTATTCTTATGTAATTGTATGAACGCTTAAACATCTCACAGAAAAATATTCAAATTATTATTAGTTTGATCCTAAGCTTAATTGCTACCACAGAGAAATATCTGCAGGCAGCACTTTCCCCCGTTGTGAGTTTAGTTTTTCAATCAATGTCAAAATAAGTATTAATAATTAATAAACTAAAATTAATTGCATTATTAGCTGCCATAACCGGTTTATTTCGATATGGGGTTTCCTACGAGTCGCCAATAATACCCGGCGGATACCCAATCAAATTACCACCCTTCCGCCTTGGCCTATCTCTAATAAGTGACACCGGTAACTGCTACCTACATTTCACACTTAGACGGGGTATAGATATACATAATATTAAACTATTGAACATGTTACATAGTGTGCGTTACCTGAGAATTTCATACTGTGTGTTTCTTTAAATAACAGAGAGGTAATTTTACTTTGTAAAAAGGCAAATAAATTATTATAGTTACCGCAAGCTTGGCTAGACATTTCAATTATTAAACGTATTACTATATTTAAAAATCCATGTGGTAATCACAAAAATTTGTATTAAAAAAAAAGCATAGCTCATAACTAACTTTTTAATATAAAGTTCCACCCTCTAGAAAGTAAACTCCTATACATTTATGCACTCCTGGTACTCGATTCCCATTAGGGGTTGAACCGGTTTTTATGTTAACTTACTAACAGTACAAAATGTGGTACAAAAACCACCATTAATAGGCGAGAAAAGGACAGGCTATTTTATATTTCATTCTTTGGTTGCAACCCTTCGGTTTTATTGTTATTTTGCTTTCGACGTACATTTATTTCTCCCGGCAATGCTTTAAAAGAATAACCAAATAATATTACATGTTTTTTATTGTGGGATTTTTTTTAAATATCATAACGTGTGATTTATGTATGTTTCATATACTAATACATTTCTTTATTAAACTCTGTAATTTACTGATCAATGTTTATTTAATATATTTTACAATACGGGAGAAAACACATGGTTCGAACCGAACCAAGCAAATTGTTTAACGAAAGCTTTACCTATAGACTTTAAATGGGGAGGAGCTTATTGGATACCTCTTTTTATGTTATGCGCTCCTGGTAGTTGAAAGCTTCTAACACCATTCTTTTATGACGTAACATGGGCTCGATAGAAACACATTTGTTTCGTTTTGGAGCTCGTTTTAATTGTACTAAACATTTTTAGGCATGACTTCTAAAATATAGAATAATAAAAAGTTGCAATTAAGTACAGGAATATGATTCGAGGAAGAATCTTTTCAAAAGTTGTTTTTGTATAATTTTTTTTTATAGTACTTATATACGACTGCGCTCCACCTAATGTTAAGTTAGAATGTCCTTAAGCTGAGATACGGTTGTCTGCGTGCTGCCATTCCACTATGCCGGCTTGGAGAGACGATTATGCTCTATCATAAACATGTTTAACTTTTTTCTTCTTGTTTCAGTTGGTGGGCGGAGAGTTTGACATGGAGTTGAATTTTGTGATACAGGACGCTCAGAATATTCAACACATGTTGGAGCTACTTGATCATTGTCCACCGAGCCTTCAGGTATGCAAAAAAACATATACGGGGTTTCATTCTTTTTTTTTTGCCTTCGGAAAAATAGACGTTAATATCATTATTTGTTCATTGTTATAATTAATAACCTAAGGTATAATTTCATTGCTTCCTTTATAAAAATGTAAAATGGTCAAGTAGTGTGGTATTCCATTATTTTATTTTTAACGCATACAGACTGTATCGTATTTCTTTCCATCTTAGTAAAACTATCTCTGTCGTGGATTACTGTTAAGTTTTTTCCTCTTAGTAAGGATACCCCGCCTATTTTTTGTCATAGTCCTTTTTTTGTCTATCCTTCTTTCTTCGTCTTGAATTTATTTCTAACAACTTATGTGTTCCTGGTACTAATGTAGAGCACATTACCCCTTTTCGTTGATTTGTGCAAATAATTAAAACAAAAATAGCGAAATTTTGCATGTATGCACGCACACAAGCTTCTCTTGTTGTTGAGGCATCTTTAGACGTTTTTAATTTTTTCTATTATTTTTGCCCAAAAGCAGAATCACTCATTTCAAGTTATGGTCTCCTAGTAAAATATAACGCCGATTAACCAGTTTCAAGTTACGAATTAAAAATTATTAAAAAAACTCGTTATGATTTTTTTCGAAAAACATTGGTACTGTGAATATGCTTGGGGTGTAGTAGTCTTATCTTCGTACTATTTATGTAACCTTGGTATAAAACTGGAGTAAGCATATATACCTTTTCAATTTCACATAATATGTAGTATACAATATAATAATATTTCTTTTGTCAGACGCCTTTTGAGGATTTCTTTTTTTTTTACAAGGTTAAGTTTTCTATTGGTAGGCAGGTAGAATTTTTTGTAGCACTTACTGCATTAACTCCGCCTACTAACTTTCAAATGAGTTTAACGTCAACTTCTACGTTTTATGTTATCCTGGTACTAAAGTGGAACTTTTTAACCCTTTCAAATAATGTATCGTTTTTATTGGCCTTTATTTTATGGCCTCTGTAGGGGAACGTTAGCATGACCGTTGCACTTTGGAAAGTATAGGCCATTTTTATTTCAAAAATTACCTTTTTTGTTTTTAGAAGCATCGGTATAAAAGTTTGCAGATGTGTACTTAAGTATATGATTATCTAATTAATAGCTAGTTATTCTTTGGTTCAGCAATCTACACGTTAATCGAAATTTTACTTGCATTAATATTTTTTTCGTTAATAGATTTCACTCATTTTATTCAAAGATAATGATCTAAAATTCCAGGTTTTCTGCACAAAGACATACTTTATACACAAACTTTACATTAAACTGTATATAGGCAGACTATTCTTAAGTTGGCGCAGACAGGGTTTACAAATTTCCCTATATATCTTTGTGGAGGCTAAAACGCAAACTGGTCTGAGCTTTTAATCTGTTATTCCACTCATAAACTCACTCCGTTCCTCATTCGCTTTGGGGTATGCTCATTTAAATTTGTTTTGTTCTATTACCTATATATGTAGGTATATATATATATAGTATATAGTTTTCTTTGCATATTCTACATTATGTACTTATCTGGTATCACAAAATTATAACTGAATTATAAGCTCAATTTTAGTACAATTATTTGTATTAGAAAAGAGATATGTTGAAGTGGTTTGTTATGGAAAGAATGGATAACGAAGGATGAGTTTAAGAAAAATAGATGACATTGACATGAAGACCTTAGAAATGCCTTTGATGATATTGGTTAACTCGAAGCAAAAGTACTGTATAGTCACTGTTGTCCCGTTGTATCTGTCCATTCCGGTAGTCGCGAACTGTCTCGAATATTGAATATTTAATATCGACGAATAAAATATATATCAAAGAATTTAATAATAATCTTGAGTTATTTGTATAGTAGTGAAAGGTTGGCTCTTATGTTTTGAAAATTGTGAGGTATTTATAAATTACTAGAAACAAAAATGTAGTTATTTATTTTGCCTTTTAGTTTTAAAACTTGCAATTTTGATGCACACTAATGGAAGTCTGGTTTTCGAGTAGCTATTTCTGTTTAATTTCAAAACGTGTACCCTAGCTGATATTTATACAGCAGTTTTTGCCACTATTGTTTAAAGTCTGGAGTCTTGTGTTTTCGTTTGACGTGGTTAATTAGCACAGGTGTTGCTAGTTAGCTTCGAGTATAAGCCGGTAAGTTTCATTATACCTTTAATAGGTCATAATTTATATATTTAACGGCCAACATATATGACTAAAAGTTTTGCCACGCTTTAATATAAATTTATCCCAAGGCACCTGCTCACTGTTTACCGTGCAAACACGAAACAAGAGAGGTTATTTTTCGTGGCGACGTGCCTCAGGCTTCATCCTAATTAAGTGATACATCACTGTGAAGGAAGGCCAGGAGTTTACTAGTGGCGTGTCCTCGTCTAGGAATGGATTTATTTGTACCTATTGTTGTAGACCGAAGTTTTATGATTTCTTCTGTTAGCTATTGAAAACTTTTTCAAATTATTTATCATCTGCATGCTCAGGTAAACGATTGTATTATTTAGTAGATCGACTATACCTTATCTGTAAGTATACTGCGAAATTGCTGACAGGCAAATAGCATCTCTTTTGTGTAATTTTGCTATGACGTATTTTCTTCTTTGGAAGGAATCATCATTTACCAAGATTTTAATTATTTTTAGCAACAGTGAGGCACTGAGGAAAGTAACGACCTAAAAAGCTTCTTTTTTGGTTAATTGGGCCGAAATTTCATGTACAATAGGTTTCATACCCTCTTTGGGGTCCTTCCAGGAGAACAGCGGTGACGTGTCGTCATCTTGATGAATGGCGTGCGAAGTGCCAGTCGCTCCCGCCTCGGTTACATTTGCCAAGTCATCTTTTAAGAATTACAGTCCCATTTTTTTCTAAGCTAGAAATGGGTCGACAGCATAACAGGATTCAATAGAGGAAAGTGTTGGAATTTGTTACTATTATATTTTGTCCTTAGAAACAACTTTTTTCTTTTAATAAGACGTTTTTTTATTTTTGGATTAAATTGGTTATAGTAGATTTTAAAATAAATTTTACAGTATAATTTTTCACGCTTTTCTTATGATAGAGATCAGAATAATTAAATGAATACTAAAATTAATGTTATTTGTAAATATAAATATTAAACATAAAGATAATGCTCGTCTTATGTCTTAACTTTTGTAACATGTGAGATAAAATGAACTTCGGAATTCAGCGACAAAGCAAGAATTCCCTCCATACAAAACATGCTCTCTTTATTTCTATTATTCCTTATACGAACTTCAACTGAGCTGTACTACTCGATAATGGCGCGCATTTCGAGCCCAATTGTTAAGTGGCAATTAAATTGTCCTGTGCTAATTTCAGTAAATAACTATTGATTTTGAAGAAAAGATCATGGAAGTTTCCCGATCCGATCGTCTCTTAACAAAATTGAATATTACATAATAAAATTGTCGCGTTATTTGAAAGTGTATATGTAAGGCCTGCCAAGAGCAAGTGGGCAAAACTTTACTGAAAGTTAAAGTAATCAACGAGTTCATTATAACACATGAAACGTTGTTTATATATTAATGTACATTCTCAGTATTTGAATTTTACTTCTTAAGTTATAATTATTTTAAGATAAGAATGGATTTAAGAATAGTAAAGCTTTTTAAACCAAATTTATTTTGTCTATGTTATTTATGATTTTCATTCAAATGCAAATTTTCAGTTAGAAAATAATTATAATTGCTTACCGATACGTGTCCTAATAACACTGAAATAACTGCCACAACTAGATGTCTAGACGGTAGTTATTTTAGCTATGCCTCCTTAAGGGCATTCTCCCTATAATAATAATAATAATTATTTCTTTATTGCAAAAAATATTTTTTTCACATAAGGCGAGCTTAATGCTGTCAGCATTATCTACTAGCTAACATTTGTCGATGTGAGCGGTGATATTTGGTGCAATGTGAAGAAAATAATAACTAAGTGTACACAATACATAGAATAATAAATAAAAATATATACTTAAATACATACATATTTATGAAAAAAAGTTATAAGTGAATTAAATAAATAGTAGAAGTAGTATTATAATCCGTAATTATGAACATTGTGTAAAAAAATCAGTTGTATCTATTCTGGAATGTTAGAATTCAAAGGTATACTTAAAACATGGTTTAATAAAAAGATCCACCTGAGACTAATGCTATATTTTTATGAAGGTCAATAAAACTCCTATTTATATCACGTCTGAGTGATGCGTCACATTATTTAACGTCAAAATCTCTCCCTCTTAACGACCGTTACCATTTGCTTTATACCTTTTATTAAATGAGAAAAAAATAGCTAAATATACTAGCTTCTACTATTCCAGTGCATTTTTTATAATTAAACATGTATTCATGATCTCGAACAATTTTAGTTAGGACACTATTTCTCTAATTGGAATCCATCTACGAGGAAGAAATTACATGTGAATACCTTAACACTTAAATAATCCGCATATTCTGAAACATAACCCGATCAGATATTCAGATTTAGTAGCGCGGTTTTTAGTGCACTCTGGCTGGTCTTGATCTCATTGTGCCTAGATAAGATTTTAAAAATTAAAAACTCAACTATTTCGCAAATGTCAACATTTTGCTATCTGAGGCTTTTATGTTTCTACACGTTATTGATAGGATCGCATTGATTCGCTCTTTATAAAAAAAACTGATATTTGTTTTAAAAAAGGAGATCGTTTCTTAGTGATAAGGCCACCATATTTTCCTACTCGCTTATTCTGTTTTATTTTATTATATTAAGTAATAAATAAATAAATGGACGTTTTCAATGTTAAAATTAGTACAATTTATTACACATACTTCATTTACTGATTTTGTTTTATGTGAAAGAATTCCATAAAATAGTACTCTAGTGTAATACATATGGCATAATCAACAAAATAAATTATTAAGGTCTCCTAGATTTTCCTACAAGAAGTTGTAAGTTTCGCTAATTCCTTTATCGTAATGAACGGTGGGCTTCCCCCTCTTGGTATTGTTGTGGACGGGAACATTATTAATGAGATTAACGTCCGGATATTATCCCTATAAATTTTGTTATTATCTTGTAACCGCCTGAAGGCTTCAGTTATGACAGGCGTCTAACAAATGACTGCCCAACACTACTGTAAGTTGGTTCCCCTCAATAGTCAAGTGTTACTTACCGTAACTGTCTGCACGTGGGTGTGAGATAAAGGGTTCTTCTTTATTAGGATTAATAAAGTTTAAACTGAGTATTCTGTTTTCTAAAGTTTTGTTCGGATGTACCTTAACTAAATTAAAACATTACTCATTATAAAGCTCACTGTTTCAAAGTTTCGATGCAGTTGTAACCGCCTTTAGGTTAAGGATTTTTCTATACGAGTATAATATAGTTATTTAATATTTTATTCTTCACTTTAGATTTTTATATGTATTTATCTCTCGAAGTGAAACAAAACAATTGTGCGTCAAAGTCAATTTCGGTCTCTCACTCTGGTATTTTGGAAGTCTCTATATAATAAATAATTATTACATCCTTTCATAATCATACATAATATCATCAAAAATAGAATTCAATTTAATGTGTAAAAAGCGAACAATACAATTTTATTTCTATCACAAACAAAAATAAATATCGGAAAAATGGGAATAAAATTTTAATTGCGTCGGCTTAAAAATCCCCGGCTCCACATCGGGAATGAGAGAATTTTCAACTTGTAATTTCGCTTGTGTCGGACGATTGTTCTGTTAACCGGGAAAGAATGTAATATAATTATTTCCGGTCTTGTTAGCTGAGAAAAGCGTTTTTTTTGTTTTGCTTCTGTGTAGATACGAGAGCCTTTGAGTAAATGAAGATGAAGGTGATTCTCATACAATCGTTATTAATTCAATCTTGAAAATTTGAACTACTTTTATACCAAGTTTTGTTTTATTAAGCTAGATGGAAATTGTCACGACTGCTTAATAATTAATCTTATCATTATGTATTAAACAAATTATTATTATTTAATATTGAAGTTAATATGTATTATATTTTTTTATGAAGAAAAGTGTGTAAAACTCGTTCTGTCTAATATAAATTGATATAATTTTATTTTGATTTGTTGAGAATAGGACGCCGAGCACGCTGGATGCTGAGACTCTAATACCATTTGATTTTAATCTAGAACTGTGCTTTAGTATACTCTCGGGCTTCGCGTTGCAATTTCCGTCCGGTCCCACTGAATATCTTGACTTGTTCATTACTATTATGAAATTTCATGAATTCTTCTAAAATCATCATTCAGTTTTTATAATGGTCTATTTTTGTGTAAATTATGTTCAAACTTTACTTCTACGATCGAAAAAAGAAAGAGATGGATATAGCTGTAAATCAGGTGGAGTAGGCGAGAGTGGATTATTAGAGCTTTATAAAGCACCTTACTAAGATCTATATAGATCGGTAGTAGTATTTGAACGTCAAACGAATTAACCGTAGTGACGTAATTAATTGTATCAATATTTGAAATAGATGTTAAATGAGAAATAGAGGTTATTTTAGTAATGTTTGTAATAATAAAGGCTAAGTACATAATTGTTTAGTTTATATTTAATTTTGCAAGGCAACAATAATATTTTCAAATAATACCTATTTACATAGTGCGTCAGATATGTTCATATGTCGTTACATTTATTCAAACAAAACACTTTTAAGATAATAGTGAAATAGCTGCAGTTGTTCGTGCACGAACTTTTATTAAAAAGAATAATATTTTTCACTGCACCCGAGGCAGACTTCCATTTGTTTCGAGCGTTTAGCAACTGCATTGTACACAACTGGACGTCCGTCGGAGTTATGAGAATTTTTAAACAGTTTCGGCATTTTCGCAGCAGCCTGTACAAGTTCATCAGAGAATTTATTTTCATTCAGACTTGCATAACTTTATGACTTGGCTTCTTTTGAAAACTTGAACTATGTCTTTAAGCGAAATTTCGCTTCTGGCTTCTTCGTTGTATTTTTATTTTTTCTTTGAAGATTGTATGATGTCAATGATGGCAACCACAAATCAAAGTAAAGATTAAAAACTATGTTGATTATATAATTTAGCATAGTCTGAGAAATACTTATGTTTATCTTCCTTTTTAATTATTTCATATGCTGTTATTGTTTTAGGCTGAAATATGGTCGGTGTTCATCGCTATCCTGCGCAAGAGTGTACGCAACTTGCAGGCTTGCACGGACGTTGGACTCATCCATCATGTCCTACAGCGGTTACCTAAAGCTGAAACCGTAGTCGCTGGTATGTATATTTCATTTATATACTGTTGCATTTCTCTGATTGGTGGACAGGCCCAGTAACAGAGTCAAGCTGGTTTGCATTTATCCACATCAATAATTTTAAAGATCAAAAACAAAGAGCGCGCTTTCTATAGTTGGTAAAAATATAGAGTGATATTCCGTTCTCAATTTCCAATAGGATGGAGATGGGAACCCTCGCACTGAGGTTTTGACTAAAAAATATTTCGTCGCTCACCGGTTCTACCTAGATAACATGCGTGACTGAACGGACATGACAACGGTTAAAAAGAATATTGTATATTTGAAAATGTTGAAATAACAAACATCTTTAAAATTTTTTATAAAGAAATTGAAAGGGAAAAAATGGAACTTGGTTCTTTATTTACTGATTTCTTATGTTTAGAGAATTACTTAGATATATCATAAATTCGCATGCCTACTTGGGGTTACAAGTCTAAGGATTAACGATCCCTGCCTATGCGTAGATACACAGCTGAAGATGCCGCTCATGTGATCCCCATAAAAAGAATCTCTTGTTACTACTTTAATTAATTGCCAAATTGCTAAAATATCTCCCAAAGGCATAATTGACTTGCTTTATACGAGTAATTTAATACATTTACTAAATTAACTTTCCTAGAAATTATATTCACCATTTTACTCTTCGACGAGATTCGAACTCGATTCGAATTAAATTTTCCTGAACAATTTTACCCAAATATTTTACTTTATTTTAAAAATGTTTTGATGTTTATTTTTTAATTTAAGTAAAATTTAGGTTTATCGTATATCAATTATCTGCTTTTATATAACATGTTTCTGAATCATTACGGAATCGAATCGTTCTGGAACGGCTGGGCTTAGATAAAGGCGAATTCGAATCAAATTAAATTCCGTATAGCCGCGCGGAATTTTGTACAATTCCGGCTATGTTTTCCTTTCCTTCCGGATTTCATTAGCTATGCGTGTATACTATACAAACATACATGCATATAAAACAATTCGTTTCATTTCTTTTACACGATGCAAACTCAACTGTGCTCGGAGTTTTCGTATATAAAAGTATGTTGAATGTAAAATGCGTGTTAAATTTTGGACAGCGCCATCTATTATTTAACGGCAGAGTCACCACACTACATAGATTTAAAGATACTTTAAATATCCAGCCTATGTAGATCCAAAGAGCCCAATAGTAAAAAAACAAATTGTTATGTGCAGACAGGCGATAGATATGAATACATCGTATAAAACATAATTCAACATGACATCAGCAAGACAACCTTATGCGGTATTTTAAATATTTGATAGACACGTGGATCAGTTTATATTTGGATATCAATATTTTTTATGCTACAAGGTTTCTACGTATTAAGATGTAGCGTTTTGAAATTTGTAAAATGCTTTATTTTCTCTACATTAAAGATAGGTAAATAAAATATCTTGGGACTAAGAGTAATATATAATATATGTTTTTAAAAGTTGTGACAAGTTGCCTCGTTGGGTTGATCCGTCGGACACTAATAACTTTCGCGAATTCACACATCACATGCGAACTTTAGCCAACTCTATGTTGTGGTTTAGGAATTTTTTCGTGGGTTAAAGTAAACGATAAGAATATTTAAAAAGTTCCATATTATTATAGCGTTTATTTTAATTTATTTAATCCGGTGTTTTGAAAACTTTGTGATAAGTGGTCGCGGCATTCTCCTGTTAAAATACCCTTCTAAGCATATTATGCAAAAGCAACATGGGTTTGTTGCTTAATCCTAGTGTAAAAACTTGTCCGCAAAAACGCGACCCCTTTTTCTGACTCGAGTAGAATATCTAAAGGCACCTTGCTGCCGGCTTTGGTACAACAAAAGACATAGTACAAAGCACATCTGCTTTTCCTTTCTTCTTGATTTCGCGTGTTCCTTTTTTGTATTTTACTATGTTGTTACTATCTAAGTTGTATGAACTCCTGGTACTTTATATCAACTTTATCTTTTAGTTTTGCGTACGTAATTTTGTTATTCGTAGTTCAAGTTCTTGCTTCTACTATTTTATGTATTTCTGGTACATTTGTGGGATATCATTTGCATTACGATCGTTAAGGATGACCTTTTATTTAATTAAAGTTTAAGATTTTTATTTACTCAAAAAGAGTCACAAATAAATTCATTAAATTGAAATAGTTATATAAAATTTATAAATAAACATAACGTACATAGATTATATACTACAATATTTACAACACCATCTCAAGGCACTCAGACCCATTATATGTCTTTTCAAGTCATATTTAAATTTGGATATATTTTTATTATTAGTTGTATTAATCGGATAGTTATATTAATTAATTAAAAAGAAATGAACATTTACGTAGCTAAAAAAATTGCTATCACTATGGGATAAGTTCTACTCGTTCTGTTCGGTTGTTTAGGCATAATCTATAGACAGACATACGTACACTCGTAGAATATATTATTAGGAATAATGTCGATGTGTTAGGCTTATTATGTTTGTAATTAATAGACAACATCTTGGTGTGGCGATGTAGTTAATGAATTTTATTAGGTTATGCCTAAAGAATAAATGGTAACAGTTATCGTAAGTTATAGGCCTCTATTTATTGGAAACATGTTAGTATTAATTCAGAAAGAGTCCAATCTTGAAAGGCATTATTTTGGATTAGTTCGCATTACAAGGTTTTGTAGTAGGCCTCGATTCAATTTCATTTATTTCCTTCACTTACAAAGGATTTATTTTCTTTTATTTCTCATTCTTTTATTGTGTTTTGAGGGCGTTAAGAACAGAGAAATGTTATAGTTTTTTATGATAGTTTCCTTTGTAATTTTATATTGTATCTGAGAGACAAATAATATTAACCTTTTCAGCGATTCAAAGTAACATTGTGTTCGAGACATTAATCAGTATCGATTCAATGGATTCAAATAAATTAACTTTTGTAACTTTTAAAGAAGCCAACTCGTCTCCGAGTCTACGGAGAATTTAATTAGTAAACTTTTAATTATAATTTACTCAGATTTTGGCATTGAAATGTGTCCTGGCAATTCGCGTAGCTTATTTGTTCGTTTTATTAATTAATATTGTTGTTGGTGTTATTAATTTTTCATCAAAACATTTGTTAAATGACATTATGGATTATTTTTACCAATCCTATAATCTGGAATGAGGCATGCTCGCTTTAGCTATCGCAAACATATTGTTAATAGTCAGCACCTACAACCCGACCTCTCTTCAAGCTCAGTTCATATATATTTTTAACTCTTCACAACAGATTGAAATCACTTTCGAAGACATTACAGAAATTATTCTATCTTATTTCACGGTTTGTTCTTCCTACTGCGGGTTCTGTTTTTGGTACCAACTAATTTCCATACCCCTTCAGAGTTGTGCGTCGTGTTTTAACATTCAAATGAGTGCCAAAATCTATCTGTGTTAGGGTTGTCATCAATTTCAGTACAGATTTACGCATCATAAATGTATTCTCATTTTTATTATTATTAAATTTTAGTGTACAATAACAAAGAGGTCATAACTCAACTAAGAAGTTGACCAATAACTCTGAAAAGGAATCTCAAGAGACTTCTTCGTGCATTTTACTATTATAAGTAGAAATTCTTGTACTTTTTTTCCTAATTGTCAGTATATGAATACTATAATAGGTCATATTTAGTTTTATACTATCATCCTTACCATGTTATCAAGTTTGGCAACCCTAATCCATGTGGTTATGTTAAGAAGGTGCCAACTGATTTTCAATGAAGAACAACAATTTATATGGTAAAGTCGAGGAAAGCATTTGAATATTGTTGTCTTTGTGAGAATATTTATCATTAATTAGCGTGAGTTTTTTTAATATGATTGAAATATTTGATGACTTCATCCGTTAGTGTTTTAATTAGACTAAAATTGTGAATGTTTAATATTTATTTAATTTATACTCCATATAAACACTTTATATATATTATAATAACTCATTAAATGTACAATGAGTCAAAATATATTGTACAATAGATTGTCAAAACTCAAAGCTTTCTAAAAGACCGGTCCTCAAGTTCACTGACCGAGTCCAATGCTAACAATGCATGATCATCAGTTAGATATAAAATTCGATTGTTATGAATATTTTTAACTACTTTGTCAACAGGGGACGTAGTTCAGATGTTAGAGCGCTCGCTTAGCATGCGAGGTACCGGTTCGATACTCGGCGCCTCCAAGAAAACTGAAGGAATAATTTTTTTGCAAATTTTTTTAAAAAAGTTTTTTCGTGGATCTTTTATTTAGCTATGACAATGGTTTATATATTTTAATTTTATTTCAAATGGGGTAAAAGCAGAATGTTTGGCATTGCTTATTTTTAGAATATAATTCACGTGACGACGGTTAAATGCGTGAAAACTTATAATAAAAGGTTTTGTGAATATACTCTCGGTGTTGTAAGTCAACACCCTAACGCCTTTGAAATCCGAGATACGGTCTCAGGTGACAAATGAAGGAATTAAATGGTACAATTACTCCTGTGCTAATATGTAATTATGACAGAAATTCGATTTTGATTAAACTGATTTTACGTCATCCATTGACCTTTTTCGTTTTTATATATTTTTGTAAAACTGCATAAATCAATATATGCAGTTAAACCAGAATGTTAAATGTTAGCGGTTTGTTTTGGTCCAAAGACTACTACCGTCGCTAAATATTAGAAAATAATGGTTAATCCATTTAATGTTGTTATACATTTATATTCTATATTATTTGATGGTCTGTTCGGTATATTTGTTTTGTTATTTCCCCCGTTTCCCAATATACAGTCCGAAACCTCCGTCCCTTTTTCAATTTCAGTTATAATAATTCCAATAACATCCAATGTTGCCAGTCGTTTTCATATGCTGTTATTACTGTATGAATTTTGTACCAATTTCCCCGTTTTTATTTACTCGGTACTATTTATTTTCATCTAAAATCCGTGCTTTTATTGGAAATGTTATTAATATCATCTAAAATATAGTTTGAAATTTTTATTTTAATTATTTAAATATACTTATGTACGTTGTGATTGTGTTTTATTTGTTAATTATTTATAATATATTTATGTAATTACTCATGTTAGTTTGAATATCATAAAGATTTTGTGCAACATATGCATGGTTAAACGCCTTAAACTCACAAAATGTGAGTCGAGCTGGTCTAAAAGATTAATCGACAATTTTGTGTATAGCAACCGGTTACAACTTGTCAGTCATATAATTAGGTATTTGCATGCAATCGCTTACTTAAACAAGTATAAGTTACTTATTTTGTACTGCACACGCATTGGGAATGTAGCTCAGGAGGTCGCTACCCGGCGTCTCCACTGAAGTTTTTTATTTTCTTATTGGAATTTAAGTAAATTTTAGTATATTTCTAATAATAATTTATATTTCGTTGTTTCTCTTAACCTCTTAACTACGAAGTATTGTCTAAAGTAACCAAAGTCACAATTAAAAAAAATTCATTCAATATAATACAATATACAATAGCATACGCCATTAATCAAGTACGCGTGAATCCACCGCGCCGACTGTCCGGAGAGCCAATCCTGGGTTTATGTCGGGATTACCAGACACAGAGCGAGGCAGGGATTATGAACCGCACAGTATAGCCGTTAGACGGCGACGGTCAACATTGGACACGTATTGAAATTAATTTAATTCTTTGTTAATTGCAATAGAATGAGTACTCAGTTCGCATTATGTAATTACGTTAAGTGTAACTGGATTTTTAATTGAAAGTTTTCTAATGAGGTTGTTACTAGAGTTCCGTATAGGTACTACTCCTATATGAAAAGTTTGAAGCCTGCATGTTATGCTAATTGGATAGCCTTGAATATTTTCATATTGGAATTATATAGACATTTCTTATAAAAAAATTCTTATTAAACTAATTAAAACTATATTTTCATATTCCGATTGCGTTTATTTTGATTGATTTCATATCGCACCTTAATTACCATACAAATGAGGTGTGGGATTCAATTAATTGAAACAAACTCGATAATAGACCGAAAAAACATATATTTAGAATTAGTTAAATTTATAATTTAAAAATAGTATAAAGTAAAAATAAATAAAATGAGACAGTTTTTCTTTTTTTTACTAATTCCAAAATGCACTCCCGTATTGAAACCGCAATGTAAATTACTAGTCGATGTTGTGGTACAAATGTTTGGCCGTAATTTACATACGAAAATGCTCAATACATCAACCTTTAAGTTAGTACACAGACCTGAATACTTTTTTCTCTGTAATATATTTATATAAATATTATAAATACATGTAACGATCGGGAACCGAACCCGCACACTCGTCGTAATAGAACGAATGACATACTAATCACTGCAACATACAGATTGTCCTTAAAATGTAATGGTTCGATAAACTTTACATTTTACCTGAAAATGTTTTATATAGTTGAAATAAGTTGCATATGTACTTTGTCATATAATCTCCTTCACCGGATTAACGTAACTATATTGTATCAATGGAAAATGTGCGGTAATTTATACGATAGTGATAATACGCCACAATTAATATGGAGTCTGAGGACAGGAATTTTGAGATAATTAAAGACTAAAGACTTTAAAGTCAAGGGAAATAACTTAACACTAGAATTACCAGCCGGTCAATATGACCTATTTTTACCAATAATGATGATTTAAGGATGATTCAATTAAATATAATTCAATAAATTTATCGTAGAATTGTAAAAAAAGCAGAATCGTTTACAAAAAATTATAAGGTTTTACGTAAAAGTCTTGTGAAGAATTTTTGAAATTGACCGGTTGGTAGTTCTAGTGTTAAAATAGTGTTGATAAATAAAATAATTCGAATAAATTTGCTATTGGGTATAGTTTTTATACTCTAGTATATTTATCTCAAAAATTAATACACTAGATTGTTTTATTAAGCCTAAATCCTCGATAAAATTTTTGAAGCTAACCGCAATAGGTCGCTGCAAAAGCAAATTCTGTGCACAAATTCTGAATGATCGATAAGGGCGACTATACATCATTATCGAATATATGTTTATTTTTCATATTATATTTGTACTTCTTTGTTGATCCTGTTAAGTAAATATATTGATATGAACATTGAAAGTAAAGGTCGAATGGCTTATGTAAATTTATTATATGATAAATGATTTATTTGATTGAAATATGAAATTTTAATATGAAAATATTAAAATTAGGACACAGTACTGAATTCCTCAAGGACAAACTCAAGCACAAAAGATTTGGTTAGAAAAGTTAAGAATGTATTTCATTAAATATTAATAAAA